>JABFPJ010000337.1:0-45874 GCA_022817425.1 Gryon sp. ZL-2020 | reverse complement strand
CAGTGAATATGTTCTATTTTTAGTCTGTATTTGTTTTTTTTTCTGTATCAAGTTAATATTAATATTAATTTTTTAATTTTTAAAATTGTAAATTATATTTTTTTTAATTTTCTGATGAGAATTGAACACGTTTTTCATGATTTTTTGAGATTTTTATAAATTTAAGTGATTTTAATGATTTGTCGAGATTTTCATAGATTTTCATAATTTTCATGATTTTTCGAGGTTTTCATGAATTTTCGATATTTCGATGAATTTTCAAGATTTTGATTAATTTTTAATTTTTTCATGATTTACAAGATTTTCATAAATTTTCGAGATGTTGATACATTTTTTTAAATTTTTAACGACATTTTCAAAGTAAAAAGAAGAAATTAGTCACTCAAAAAATAAGTGATTATAAATTTAAAAATTACATTTAACTTTGAATAAATTATATATTATTAACGAAAATTGCAACCAGTGAGTTAAGTTTTGCGGCGCTATTGAAATTAATTAGATTTCTTTCTTACATATATTGGTTTTGAAAGTTATCTTGTAATATAAGGCCGATAGAAATGCGTCGTTATTGGAGGACGGAGCAAATTGAGGATCTCAACGTGATCTACGATTGCCATCTAGAAGAAAAATCTACGAACGCTCATGAACCTTGCATCGATTCAATATGTTAGCAGATCTGCAATCGATTAATGAAAATACTGGCTTACGATAATATTAGTCTTCCTGCTCAAATTTCTTCCAACAATATTATCCATATATTCACCTTATTTAATCAATTTTATATAATAAAATGGATGAAAGGTTTAACTTTTTATTAATATAATACAAATTGTTAAAATAATTCTGCTATAGACAATTTAATTAAAATAAGTCGTAAGTCAGGTATTTGAGGTGAGTAATCGATTACGAAATATCGATTATTTATACGAATTTATTTTATTCGATTGTCAAATAATTTTTCGAAATATTCCATTTTTTAAATAAATTATTATATCGTCAAATAATTCAAATAATATTTTGAAAGATTAACAAGTATTGTTTTTTGTATAAATGTATATATCTTAGAAATTAAGATTAATTATTTAAACAAAATAGTTTGGTTTAACACATTTAATTTTAAACTTTCAGGTTAAGAAAACAAGACATTCAGTTAAGAACACTATTTGCAATTTTCCATTTTGAATGATAAAACAAATGGCATTGGTATGACATTGGCATGACATTGGTATGACATTGGCATGACATTGGCATGACATTGGCATGATATTGGCATGATATTGGCATGGCATTGGCATGACATTGGTATGATATTGGCATGATATTGGCATGACATTGGCATGATATTGGCATGGCATTGGCATGACGTTGGCATAACGTATGGAATTGTCATAACATTGGCATGACATTGACATGACATTGCCATGACATTGGCATATCATTGGCATGGCATTGGCATGACGCATGGCATTGTCATAACATTGGCATAACATTGGCATGATATTGGCATGGCATTGGCATGATATTGGCATAACATTGGCATAACATTGGCATGACATTGGCATAAAGGACGATACTGGCATGATATTGGCATAACATTGGCATGGCATTGGCATCACATTGGCATGATATTGGCATCACATTGACATGTCATCAAGTACAATTAAATAATTTTGTTGATGCCACAAACTACTAAGTTTTGTTGTTGTATTAACTAAAAATTTGGTTGGTCATATATTTACCAAGTAATTTGTGGTAACCAAATTTCAGTTCTTACAACCAAAATGCATTCTGACTAATAATTCAACTCCGATTATTTGACTACGATTAGATAAGATAAAAAATATGATACAAAAAGTCTGTGCTCTGTTTTTGGCGTAATGAAATATTTTAATAAAATAATGACATTACACTTTTACGAGCGGATATCTTAATCCGCGTCCTGCAAGTGTACGTATCTATACAAAGCATTGATTTATGTGTCTAATTCCTGTCTGTCGTTTAAACTGACCGTTATCAAATATCTTCACTGCACTGCGAGATCTCTTGATAACCATTTAATTTGAACCGAAATGTTATAACCCCTGGAGATACAATATACTACGAATAAAAACTTTATCAAATTGAACTGATAAATCACGATGTAAAAACAATATATCCCACACAATTAATATAAAAATCAAAATTATTTCTGAAACAAGTTTTTTAATTTTTGTTTACGGATGTTGATTTAAACAGCATCCTTAGAGAAGTAATAATTCTTGTTGTAATTATATAAATTATGTCTTTCATACCTCTACATTAACCCCGGCTATGTGGTGAGTCCTTTGCTCGGGATTTTTGCCTTTCAACCCGTACTTATAAAACTCCGTATCGTCTTTGTACCATGACACTCTGTAGATCTTATCTGACTCCGTATCGTAACTATAACATAAACGAAAATTCAATTAAGTTTATTAGATGGAGATATTACAGATCATAGATAACTTATCAAAAATGATTAGTAAAACTTTATGCGATACAAAAGGTGCATTTTTTTAATGGGTTGAGGATATGTGCCATCTAATATTTCAGGGAAGTTTTTGTGTCAGTGAGGCGAATTGGATGTTAAGGAATAGTAGGAAAAGGGTGAACTTTTACTATGTTTCAAATGATTACAAAATATGATTAAGTATGTTAATTTTTAATGATTTTTCCAGATTTTCGTGATCTTTTGAGAATTTGATGAATTTGCAATGTTTTGATAAATTTGCAAAATTTTGAAAAATTTGCTCAATTTGCATGATTTTTCGAAATTTTAATACATTTTCTTCATTTTCCGAGATTTTCGTAAAATTTCAAAATTTCGATGAATTTTTTAATTTTTCATGATTTTTCGAGATTTTCATAAAATTTCCAGATTTAATCATATTTTCTTCTAAGAAAAATGTGAAACAGTAATATTGAAATGCAGATACGAATAATTTTATATTGGAGTTTATCACTAAGCGATTGTACATTCTCATTATAGAACTGCATACGTAATCCTTAATATTGCACGTAATTGAGATAAGCAGATTATTGTATTAAATTACGTTACACAAATTTGGTTATTTTTATTTCTATTTTAAATTTCGCATTCAAAAGTCACAGTTCTTTTTTATTTATTTCTTTTTTTTTGTAAAATTTCATTTGAATAAAAGTTGGATAACATTTTTAAATATTTGCAAACAAAAAGAATGCACGAAGGATTCAAATTGAGAAGTGGTGTTTCCGGCAACGAAATGTAAAATCAATGTATGTAGAAAAAGAGATGCACTGCACATCAAGTGCATATTTTGCATAGTTGATCTACTACATTTTAACCATAGTTGATACTTGATCCGCACATAATGCAAAACAAAGATACAAGTTACTCAACTTGTACGGGTGATTGATTTTCCAATAATTTTGTAACCAATGATATGTCTCAATTTTGCAATAGAAATATGTATATATATATTTGTATAACTATTTTTTTATATATCCAGCATATATATATATATATATATATATATATATATATATACATATAAAGCACTTTTATTTAAGATAATTATTATTACATTATTATCTTAATAATTAATAAATAAGATACAAATCAAAATTGTATGATAAAGTAAATTGCGAGCGAAATGATTTAATTGTACAATTTTAAATGACAAGATATAATTGCATGAGTTATGCAAATGAATATACATTTATTATTCAATTAAATTAAATGAATTATTTTAATAAATTGATTCTTTTGTTAGAATGCAATATTTAAGTAGCTCGTCCTTTTAAATAAAATACGTAATTTTTTACGTAATAAAGCACGTAAGAAATAACGTAATTTTTTATGCGATAAATCACGTAATTTATAACGTGAAAATTACGAAATCAATCACGTAAAAAAGTACGTGATAAGTCACGTAATATATTATTTTATAATATTTTACAGTAATATATTGTAAAGTTAAAAAGAAAATGAAAAATATGGAGTATATTTAAATATTTTTTGTAATATTTTTAAAATATTTAATATATTTAAATATTTTTTGTAATATTGTTAAATATTTAACATATTTAAATATTTTTTAATTCTTTTTAAATATTTAAAATATTTCAATATTTTTTCATAAATTATAATAATTTCAAATATTTGGCGCCTTTTGGCAACTAGGGATGGGCGATGTTTACCGATTAATCGTTCAATCGATGTTTTTAAAATTAGAAAAGTTAAATTAAATTAAAATTGAATTTGAAAAAAATTAAAAATTATCGATATATCGAAAAAAAAACAATCGATATTCAAACATCGATTTATGTATGTTATCATCGATTATTTTTACATTGATGTTTTTTTTCTAAAATAATACAAATGTCGCAGTCAACTTATATACTTTCAGATTTCTCATCTGATTATCATATACTTTAAATATATCATACATATATAATTTGCTGTAAAAAAATTATTTTTGGAATTTCATGTTGATATTTCAATTTTCGAGTTAACTTATATACTTCCAGCTACAACTTGCTTACGAGAAACGAAGCGCCACCTTGCGGCAAACTTTCTAACAAATCTGCTTCTATTTTAATTATTCACTTTTTCATAAGTTTCCCGCCAAATAATTCAAATGGCAGGACTCTTGTTAGAAAGTTTAACGCAAGGTGGCGCTTCGTTTCTCGAAAGCAAGTTGAGTCCAGAAGTATATAAGTTGACTGCAACATTTCTATTAAAATAAATTTTCTTGATTGTAAGGAAAGGCGCCAAATATCTCTATTTTTGAAATTATGATATTTAATTTAAAAAAATCTAATATTTTTCATAATATGTAATATTTGTAAACATAATTAAATGAATTTCTTACGTTATTTTTTTGTGGTTTTTTAAATAATTTTTTTGTAGATAAATTATATTTTAATTTTTTATTTACATTTTGAAATGAAATTATTAATAATAATAAACATTATTTCGACTATTATTTCTGTTCATTTTACAAAAATCCTATATCATCATGTTTCATTAATAATGCACACTGACATATCAATTAAAATACAAGTTTTATGTATTTAACGTTGTAAATCAAGTTCAACTTAGAATTTAATTACATAAAATATACATGTATTAATAACAGAGTGGGTAAGTTATTTTACTGACAAATATTATGAATAAATAGTTATCTGCGAGGGTATACACATCTGTTCTATAAATTACGGCTGTTTGATGTTGTTGTCTATTCTGTTGGTCTGTGAACAATTATTGTCCATCACATGCATTAATGATGTATCAATCATTGACATATTCGACTATTTGGGAATTTATTAATAGTGATAGATTCAAGATGCTTTTCAAATATATTGTTTATTATTATGTAACAAACATACGTCATTAAAATAATGCCTATGCCTAAATATGATTGAAAATGTAATATAATAAAATGGCGGAAAAATACATCAATAATTGAATTACGATTCCCACACACTTGAGTGGAATTTCAAACTTGTTCAAACAAATTTTTCTTTACAAAAGTTCACAAGCTTTTACCGTCAAAGTTGATATTATTGCCACTTTTCGCGTATGTTTGTCGTTTGATTGTAGAAATCCATACATGATTCAATTTATCAAAATCACGTGAACTTGGTCGAATGAAAATGGGTACACTTTAAGCGTTTTCTAAAAACCAAGCCACGAGAATGTCTGAGAAGGGGCCATAAATCGTATTTCGTTCGGAGGAAATTTGCTATATCGATAAGTGGAAATACATTAAAACTACGAACTTTTTACCAGCCATTTTAATATTTCATTTGCATAAAATGTTCGAAAATGAATTTAATCGAACGTCCTTTTTTTCGTTCCATCTTTTAAATAAGTCACTATATCGTCATGTAATTCAAACAATTTTTTGAAATATTAAAAAAGATTTTTTTTCCTTGTTTAAATTTATATATCGCTCGGAAATTAAGAATAGTTATATTAACAAGAAGTTTGGTTAAACAATTTCATTTGTACAAACTAAACTTTCTGGTTTGGAAAACAAAACATTCAGTTGAGAAAACTATTTTACATTTCCCAATTTTTCATTTTGACAAAAAAAGGTACGTAGCATGGTATTAGCATAACATTGACATAACATTGGTATAATATTGAGATAAAATTGGCATGGCATTGGCATAAAATTGGCATGACATTGGAATAACATTGACATCACATTGGCATAACATTGGCATAACATGATCATGACATTGGCATGACATGGGCATGGGGCATTGACATAACATTGACATAACATTGAAATAACATCGACATAACATTGGCATGACATTGGCATGGCTTGGCATGGCAATGCCATGGCATGGACATACCATTGGCATAACATTGAAATAACATCGACATAACATTGACATAACATTGGCATAACATTGAAATAACATCGACATAACATTGACATAACATTGGCATAACATTGGCATGGCGTTGGCATAACATTGACATAACATTAGCATAACATTGGCGTAACATTGGCGTAACATTGGCGTAACATTGACATAACATTGGCATAATATTGGCATGGCATTGGCACAACATTGGCATAACATTGGCATAACATTAAATTATAAGTGTTTCCCAATACGCATTTCATTCAAATGGTACCTTTTATTTGCATATAATCTTCGAAAATTAATTTAATCAATCGTTTTTTTTATTTTTGTTTAATTTGTTACATAAATTATTATATCGTCATGTTATAAAAATATTGCAAAACTCGAGTGCATATTAATTTATTAATACAAATGTAATATTTGTATAAAATTGTATTTATATTACAACATTGATTGAAATACTAATGTAGAATAATTATTAATGAGATTTTGTCAAAGAGAAAATTGCTCTTTACAAGATTTAATTAATACTTAATTCACTGACAGTAGGCTATTTATGAAATAAATCAAACCAGAAAAAGAAAAAGAAACGTTTTGTGAAATATGAGAAATCGATAATATATCCATGTCGCAATATTTGGATAACATATAAAGACTGCGGAGTTTTTTTTGTGAATAAAAAGGTTTTGTAAGTAAAAAAATTTCTAATCGATGAAAAATTGGTAAATTTCGATGAAAATATCAGTCGTGTAATTTTTATTTGAATGGAGGCAAAAAATTGAATTATGATTCGAAAAAATATATTTCTTTATATCAAATAAAATACCAAAAGTCATATTTCAATGGTATAATAAATGCATATATAAGCGTTTTTTTATACTTTGTAAGAAAAATTAGCATTTCTCTTGATATCTCAAAAAAATCATTTTAATGTATGAAATTTAAGTACGAATTAAATATAAATTTAAATGTAAACCAAAATATGATATTAAATGCAAATTTTTCATCAAAGTTAATATGATCTTCTTGCTCCACTTACAACATATATCTTCATGAAATGTATAGTGCAGATTATAATTTATTCGTAACTATAATCAAAGTTTTAGGGGGTATTAATCAATTCGCACGTTAAGATAATTAAGCAAGATAGATTGGCTTATACGTTTCATCGATTGCAATGCGTATACAATATCGTATCATTTTTCCCACTTTTATTTCTTTTCAAATATTGCAGATAATTTTTATTTGTTATTAACAACAATGTAAAATGAAAATAAAAATTTAAACTTTGCTAATAAATAATAATAATTTTTAATTGCAATTAGAAAATAAATAATATAATGATTATATTTATGACAATTTATAATAATTATAAAAATAAAATAATAAATAAATAAAAAAACATTAAAAAATAATAAAAATAAAATGTTTTGTTATTTATTTATAATTATAAAGATGTTTCAAAGTGTCGAATAAAAGTTAAAATTTATCGTAAATTTGATGTATTTTGATTTCAATACTTTTGTTTACATTTCAACCGGCCAATCTTATAAGAAAATACAATAATATTTTGAATTGGAAACACTTTTTCCTTTGTTTTCAAATTAAAAGAAAAAAGAAAACATCGCTGTTTTTATTGTGACCTTTAACTTTGTATACACACGCACTTCAATTTAAAGCGTTCCGAAATTCAAATCGACCTTTTCAAAATGTTCAATCCAAATTGCAGCTGCAGTAAAAACACATAAACAAACTTAATTCGATCGAAATTTGTTTTATATATTTCTTTTTTCTTATTTCCTTTCTCAAAGTGAAGCAAAAAAAAAAAAAAAAAAAGAAAGTTGTTCAACTCAAGAAGATAAACAAAAATTTTGTTTAGTATTTCAAAACAAACGAGATCCTCGTCACGTACTATTCCGCAGACAAACAGACGGAAGAATTTCCATAACAAGATTCGGGTACAATCAATATACTTTGACTGAAGAAAAAAATAATTTAACGACAGTTTCAATTGTGTCATAAGAATAATGTTATTTAAGAAACATGGGTAAGTCACACTTATGTTTTTTATATTTTGTGCAGCTTCAATTTATAATACAGTTTGACTTTTATAAAAAAAATATATATAACAATTTAAACAATATACCATATTTATTTTATAATTACAAATCATTGTTTTTCAAAATAATTTAAAAAATATTTCAAAATTTGACTTAAGCAAAAAAATTGATTTAAATAAAAAACAAAATAATGTCGACAAAGTAATGTAAACAACGCAAAAGTAAATAAAGTAAATAAAACCGACTAAAATAAAACAAAATATTCAAAGTAAAGAACGTGATATAAGTAAACTAATGTAAACAAAGTAAGGTATACAAATTAAAGTAAATAAAACAAAGTCAAGGTAACAAAACAAACTAAAGAAAACACAAAGTGGCGACGGTCAAGTAAATAATGTGATGTAAATAAAGTATAATGTAAATAAAGCAATATAAAACAAAGCAAAATAAACAATACAATGTAAACAAAGTAATATATACAAACTAAACGAAAACAAACAAAATAAAATAATGATGAAATGAATGTTTTAATTGTGATAAGTACTTGACTTTCGTGACTCTTTAAAGCGAAATAATAAATTAACAAGCAAATGTAGAAAAACAAAGGAAATAATAATTATTATTATTATAATAATGATTATTGTAATTTTTTTATTCAAATATTAGTATTCATAGCTTTGAAAAGAAACGAAAAAAGAAATAATTTGTTGGATTAAGTGTAATATTACAATAATATGTTAAACATGATTATAATTTAACAATAACGATGAAATAAAGTTGAAAACGCTTTAATTTAATATCATTTTTTCATATTTACACCATTTTTATTTAAATTTGACTTAAATAAAAGAATTTGATTTAAATAAAAAACATTGATTTTTTGACTTAAAAAAATGTAAACAATATGTAATATTTATTTTATAATTACAAATCATTTATCTGAAAATAATTTAAAAAAATATTACAAGATTATAGATTTGATTGATTTAATAATGTAATACTTTATTTTACTGCCGCCTTTATTTTGAATGTGATTAAACTAATGGCCGCTAGGTGGCGCAGCGTTTTCTCGAAAGTGGTACTAATGTTCGCGAGTAGTATTTAAGCACCAAGAACCAGTTACTTATTGTATGCGCGTATTTATGTAAAGTGACTATTATGAACTTATAAAAAAGTTAATTTTATTTGTCTTATTAAAAAGTGAGAATGTTCAATGTTTCACAAGTTGAAAAAGTAAAAAAAAAATCACTATTTTTTTTACTTTTTTTAAAGTAGATTTTTTCATTTGCAAAAAAGTGACTATTTTTAACTTTAAAAACAGTTAATTTAAAAATCAACTTTTTAATAAAAAAAAGTTAATTTGAAAATTTTCAAAGTCGAAAAATGTCATCACCCAAAAAAAAAAAAAAAAAAAGAATTTTTCAGTTATTCAAATTTTGATACTGGAATTATGACAACAGCCGTCCGTCGTGCGGGGCCAAAGTCGTGAGTTGCGATAATACAAAAGCCAAGAGTAAGAGCGCAAGTTGTGTACAGCAAGTCGCGGCGCCACAGCCAGCCAGTAGCGTACCCAAGGGGTGCATTTGGCCAGGGGGCTTGAAAAGGGATTGGCGCAGTGAAGCATAGGTGCACAATTTGGAGCGCTGCGTCGTGGGATTGATTTGCATCCACTGGCTCATTTGCTGGGTCGTCTCTCGCGGGATTTTCGCCAAAATATTTCCGTCCTTCTCGCACACCTGCAAAACATTTTCCTCGTTGGAAAATGTGGCAAAATTTCCAGCCTTCTTCCAAACGGTTTTCACTTTTCTTTTTTCTTTTTTTTTTCTTTTTTTTTTACAAAAACTTTTATCTTTTTCCAAATCCACTGGAAAAGATGTGAAATAAACACAAAATGGCGAGAGATGTGGATGAAATGTTTTGCCGTCGAAGTTGAAAACTGGCACGGGGTTAATCAAAACAATACTAGAGTGGCTTAGAACTTGGACAAGACTCATCTTTCGCATTATGCTTTTATCAAAATGGATTACCCTTGCGCACCTCGGCGATGATTTGTTGCTACTTTGCACGGCAGTCAACGGTGGTATTGTTGGCACACAAAGTTTCAGAAACTGTGTAAGGGTTTTGGCTTTAATTGAATGAAATTTATGCGAACGTGATCGGAGAAACTATTTTATGTTTTCAAAACTATACTGTGGTGTGGTGTGCACCATTTTTCCCTCAAAATCGTTCTAATTTATGATAATAATCATGATAATGGTACACTGAGGGCAATTTTTAGTTACCTTTTTTTAACTTCATTTTTGGTAATAATATTTTTTGATTTTCCAGTTTTATGAAATTACAAAATTGATTTTACATAGTTCTTATATATCTAATAATAATATTTTAATATATTAAAATTATGCGATTCATAATTTTAAAGTTATAATTTCTAGAAACATTTATTTTTCAAAAAATATTACATCTAAAATGTTTTTTATTAAAAATTCATACAAACCGCCTAAGTCTAGCGCGTGTTTGAAATAAAGTGTGTTTGTATTGATTCTATCTAATGCAATTTTAATTCTTTAAAGTTCACATTCGTACAAAAATATGGTACATGAATACAGGATATTTTAATATTATTTGTCAATGTAAGCGAATGTTGAAAATAGAAGGCATTATTTATGAAACTAAATCGATTATTTAGATACTAATGTATTTTTGTCTACAACTGCTTAAATAAATACTATGCAAATATACAAAAGTAATCATTAAATGTGACGTTTTAGTATTGAATTAAGTTATTTGAATATCAAACTTGTAATCTTTTTTATTATTTTGCTGGATTTTTTTTTTTGCTATAACTACGAAGTTTAAATAATATAACTGTGTAGTATGTAAATTATATCATTTCGGGTGGAAGAGTTTCATTTGGAACAAAAAAAATGGAGGCATCAAGCATGAAAAGAAAAATAACACCTATAATATAAGCGCTAGTTACTACTATCCATAACATAGCATTTCAAACTGTCACAGCAGTGAAATGTTTGCAAGCAAATATCTTACGGATAAAGCTTAAATCTCAAATACGCTTTTAATTTTTGTTTATTTAATTTTTCTTTTTTTTTTGTCTTAATTGTTTTTTCGCAAAATTGACTTTTAGATAGGTTTATTTTTCCACAATTGAATAAGTAAAAATTACAATATTATTTGAGTGAATAATTTCGGTACTTTGAAAATGTCAAAATTAACTTTTTTAGTTAATTTTTTTAAAGATAAAAATAGTCACTTTATTACAAATGAAAAATTTGCTATTATAAATTTAAAAAAAAAAAAAAACAAAAAGTAAACTGATTTTATTAATACTTTTAACTTTTTAAAAAGTTAAATATAATTTAACTGTATTTTTTAACAACGTTTTTGAATTATTGATTGTAATTTGAATAAGAGCAAATTTCACTTAATTTTTGAGTGATTTATTTTTTGCTACGAATATGTTAAAATTAAACTGCTTTTATAAGTTACTTTTTTACAAATGAAAAAATCTGCTTTTTTAAATATAAATAAAGTTTTTGACATTTGAACAATTAAGCATTCTCATTTTTTTGTGTAGTTTTTTTACGCAAAAACTAATTATAAATTTGCATAGTCCTAATATTTGTATAAATAACAGTATTATGAATTAAATAGTAGAATTAACGTATATTAAGTCAGACATAAACGATTTGACTTATTTTAAATATCAATTTGTATGCAAAATATTTTAAAGGTTGATTGTATTCTATTCAAATCGTACAATTTGCGAATACTTAATAATTTTTTTAAAAAGTGAACATTCACAAAAAAGTATTTTACACGTTTTCGAATTTATAAAGTATTTCCTAGTATTTCTAGTAAAATGTAATAAAAACGACTAATAAAAATCAACAAAACTAACAAACTTTGAAAGAAGAAGTAAGAAAGTATAACTTCACTGCATTATTTTTCGCAAAAATGCTTATTTTAAAATGTATTATTATTATTATTTAAAAAGTAGAATTAACGTATATTATGTCAGGCATGAACTATATTTTTGAAAAAAGTGAATATGAACCCCCAAAAAAGAATTGTTCAAATTTAGAGAGTACGTAAGATAATAAAATTCTCTCTTGCATGCATTTGGAGTAATTAATTTTGTTCTGTCTTGGCCGAGAGACCACTAAGAACATCTAAATCCCACTGTATAAGAACAATTTGCTTGAAACATAACAGAAAATTCGAATTATCTGAATTGACAATTTAACTCGAATTCTCAATGAATATTACATAAGACTTTTTCGTAATGTTTTCTTATTAAGTGTAATAATTTACATCCATCTTACAAAAAGTTAACGAAAAAAAACATATATCTACTAAGAAAATATATATTTTCTTAGTAGACTGTTTCCGCGCATTTATGTTCAAACGCTTTTTTATTCATATTCCGCACAAAGGCATTTTTATCCGACATACAAAGTAAACATTTTATTAGATTCCGATCCAATCATTCAAATAAATTCGGAAAAAACATTTCATTGCATTTTTTTATTGAACAATAAATAACTATAAATGAATTTGTATAAATATCAAGATTTGTATTCTTAAACATAAAATAAAATGGCTTAATTAATTCTGAAAAATAAATTAACATTTAAATGTATATTTCTGATGCTTTATAGATAACTTAATGAGAAAAAAAAGACTTTTGCAGTTAGTTTTGCTCTTTTAATACGCATTTAAGATAGTTGTTTCAACATTACAAGCGTCGAATGCATAAACAAATCACACTTAAAAGCAGTTATTTCAGTACAAAAGTTTTTTTTTACCCCATTCTGTGTACTTCGCGGATGCTAAAAACATACGGTTGTTTCTTCAGAATACATAATTTTCCATTAAATGGATGGGCAGTAATTTAAGTTCATGATTAAAAGTTTTGCTTGAACAATCTCGAAAAGTATACGTGAAAACTTACTAATAAAAATTTAACTATTTTTTGTATTAATGTTGACATATAATAACATCTTTAACTAACTTAACAGAGCATGAATGCACGAATGTTGTTAAACTCAGTTTTTTTATTTACTTTATTATTTCCAAGTTTGAAGTGAACATTTGGAATAAGAAACTTGGAAGTTGATAATATATAAGAATAAGTCAACTATTCAATTTTTTTTTTTTTTTGAAAATCTATAGTCATTTATATTACACCATTTCCGTTTAGTTTAGCTCATATTATCGTGTCGCTTCTGTACGTTGCGTTCTCGGCTTAATAAAGAGACACGACTTTCTCTAACACCACAGACGTATAAATCGTTTGAAAGATGTCGAAAATGAAAATTTAAAACGTCTTATTATTTGAGTTATTACTTTAAAGCGCATTAAATATGTTATAAAAAATTGCCCATTTATTTTTGTTTTAAAAAATTAGACAGTCCTATAGTTAATATTAATTTTTGACGAGAATTTAGATTTTTGAAGTTCGAATTTTCAAACATCTTAAAGAATCATTTTTTAGTCGACTTTGAAAATCAATTTCTTAAAATGGCGGTCGGATAATTAATAATATAACAAAAATTTAAATATAAAAATTGTTCATTTTTACAGCAATCAATATTTTAACAAAAACATCCTCAAATTTAAATTGCATTAAACAATAATTTAGCGTGGGATATTTTTCTGTAAATAACGCAGTCAAAAATGTTGATCTTTATGCTCCATATATATTGGGATAATGCATATTTAATAAAGGGATGACTTAAATAATTCGATTATGCAAATGGTTAATTTTATGCTTTTCAGTCTCTCCAGTTAATAGTGGTATATATTAGTGGAGGTAATGTAACCAAGCAAAATTAGTCTCATGTTATACCATGTGAAAATTAATTATCCGTAGAAACTGATATGAAGTTGTTATGAAAATTGTAGTAACGTGCAAAATTTATATGTACCTTAACACTAAAAAAACTAAAGACATGAGCGAAAAATATCATTTCCGAAAAAAGTCAAATTTTAAATCAAATTCAAATAACCGATAAACTTGACATACAGTTTTATGGGGATAAGTCAAAATACCCTTTGAGTTTGATATAAAAGTATTATAAGACTCGAAATGTGTGAATTCTCGCTAAATCCATCTTTTCGGTTCAAGGAGCTTTACTATAATCTTCTTTCAACGAAAAATTACCGATACTGTGTTGAGTGTTACAAGCAATTTCATCGAGTGTCTAAGCTTTGTAAGTGTCTTTAAATACAAGAAGTATACCTGCAGAACAAAGCTACTTAAAATGGAATTATTGATAATTGCTGAGTGTTTACTGTTTGAATACAAGACAAAAAATAAACTTAAAATTAGAATAAATTAAAATGCAATTATTATTGAGTGGATCTTCTTTGAATGGATGTATTGATGGGAAATGTTTGACTACATAATACGACTAATAATTATGGTAAATTTTGTAATCATTAATAAATATTATCATATTACATATAGTCAATGTCTATTAGTATGTACTGAGTACGTCATTGTAATAATGAATTTCAGCAATTGGAGCTTTCCAAATTTCTAAAAAACTGTAAATTCACTTTTTGTGGGATGTATAACAACTTTTTTATAAAATATCTCTTGTGTCTGACTTAATATAGATTAATTCTACTTTTCAAATAAATTGCGAATAATGATACTAGGAAATACTTTATACATTTAAAAAAATAAAAAATTTATTTTTTGTAGGATGCATAACCAATTATTTCAAAAATTATAGTTCATGTCTGACTTAATATTCGTTAATTCTACTTATTAACTAAAAATAATAATGCATTTTAAAATACAAATTTTTGCGAAAAATGATTTTAAATATTGGACTCATGAAAAATTGTGTTAAGATATGAAATTGTGTTAAGAAAAGAAATTTTTATTTGCAAAATTCGAATACATTTTTTTCCGATAATAAATTATAATTTCAAACAACATTGTTTTCGTAACTTAAGCTAATTAGCATTGTTTAGTATTCAGATACTATTATTGGTGGGAATTTATGAATTTCAGAGATCATGCAAATAGCCATAATGTAGCTCATTATATCTGATTTTTGACAATTAATTTTACCACAGCGTGAATCGTTACATAATTATAGATATTAAAGTTTATAACAATAGGCAAAATATACATAAATGAAACAATGAGATGAATATATATATATATATGTAACAACAAGTAATCCAAATTTGTTATGTCATTCTGTAATGCATTGATTTAGCAATGCCAAAATAACTAGTATGTACAAATATATTGTCAAATATAAAGGATAATGAGTTTCAATTTTATTAAATATTAACGAATTAACGATTCGTTGTGAGCATTATAAATAAAATAATAATGTTCTATAATTAATTATATTTCTATTCAAAATATACAACATTTTCTTATAAATTCAAATTATAGTTATTTTTTATTAAATTATGAATGAATGAAATGAATTTTATTATATGAATGAATGAATAAAATTATTTAATTTTTTAAATAATTTTATTCATTCAAAATGTATATTCATATTTATACAAATTTGTTTAGATAGAAAAATAGTTGAATTAAATAATGAGTTGAATTTTGTGTTTAAATTTATCCGGAGATTCAATTATATGTTACATTATATCTTAACATTACTATTAATTGTACAAGATGTAAACTATTTTGATATTCAATATATACATTATATTGAATATCAAAATAATGAAAACATTGAAAATAATGATCAATAATCGGTCAGACTTTTTGAATGTCGAACAAAATACAGTAAGCTTTGGTATTATACATTTGCTAAACTAAAGTGAAAACTGCTAATTACATTCAAATATAAATTAAAAAAAATAAATTAAAATTATTATTTTACTTTTTAAATTAAATAAGAATATTTTTTAGCGTAAATAATTTTAAGAATATTAAAAAATGTAAAATGTAAAATAACCTTTAATTTAGATATCCTTTACGTATATAATTAATTTCGTTAAATACAAGCTTCTAGCTATTCGTTAATTTTTGAAATGGCACACTCGAAATTTCAATTAAAATGTTATCATTTAAAAAGTAATATTAATATCAAAATTAATTCAACGAAATCATTTCTTTGAATACAGTTATCCTTCAAATCAAATCATTTTTACGAAAAATGACGGTTCAAAGGACTGTAAATTATCTTACGTTTCATCTAATACATGTAATTGGTAACATTCGTAACAAAAAACTGAAAGCTTTAAGATAAGATTTGGACTTTTGGTAAACGATATAAGTTATTATGGCGTATATAATTTAAATTGAATATAATGCGATGAAAGCCTCTTCCTCTGGAAGACAATCTTAATAATTACATCATACAGTATGTGATAGGAATCTATTTCAGGAAATTACTGCCGCAGGAGAAGTTTGTCCTCTCACGGTAGCACTTAGGATGCTCCATTAGAGGAGGGTTAGCACTTGCGTGTAAAGGGAATGTAACAACTAATCTGCGATTTAAAATGTAATCACTCGCATAATCTTTTATATTATGAATTCATACCAATGGGATACTATAATAAGCTAAGCTTATTTTGAAAAAAACCCTACTCAACATATATCAATTAATCATAAAGGAACATCATCATAATATTACCTGTATTCACAGTTCTGTGCTTTTAACAGCAAATATCAAAAGCAACTTTGAATTATGTAGCTTTCAATTAATGAAAATCCAAAATGTAACGAAAAATCGAACTAAAAACAAACGTAATATTTTATTCTATTAAAATTTATTTTTTTAATAATTTTCAAATGATCATATTCAAAATGGGTTTAATTGATATTATCTTATTATAGTATTATTATGCTAAATTATTGATTGGATATTAGAAACAATGTAATTATTTATTGAACAAATCGATTGGTTGATGGAGAATAAAAACTGTATTTATACATTATTTATTTTGATTATCTGTAATTATAAGTCATCGATATATTTTATATTACAACAATTTATGGTATAAGTTTCATGTTGCATTAATTATTGACATGCAAATGAACAAATGTTTAAACCCAGTCATTTTCAATTCATTACACCTGCATTTGCATTGTCACACAATTTAAATTTTTTTAACGGTGCTGAAAATTCTGCTATGAATTATATATGCTTATTAAAATAAATGAATTGGCGTTATTCCAAATTTGTGTTTTATATGTGTCACTTACTGCTGTTTTTTGACTTATGTTAATTATAGATAATAATTTATTTTATTTAAAAATCAATTTGTACACAATTTTAGTTTAATTCATTTATTTCAATACTGAAACAATTATCAATTGATCCAAATACAAGAAATAAACGTAGTAGAAATGAAAACAACGACAATAAGTAGTACAAGTCAACGTATGGTCAGACTTATTTAAAATAAGTAGTAAAAATCAACGTATAGTCAGACTTATTTATAATAAGTAATAAAGATGAACGTATTGTCAGACTTATTTACAAAAATTTGTCTATTTATATTACGTATTTATTTATTTATTCATTTATAAAGTACATATTTTATATTTATTTTTCATTATTATTAATGTTATTATTATATTATTATGATATAATTATTTAAATGTCAATAAGTACGTATAAAATTGAATTAATTATATTTTTTTTTGTCGCACCGAAGTCGTCGTAATTTCATTAATTCCAAAATTGATCGAATTAAACTTGTACCGATATAGAACTCCTGTATAAAAGTTTCATACATTGACAAACAGCAATTTATGTACTTATGCTTATTTTACAAAGCTCAACCAAATACCTAATTTTGCGCCTAATAAATCTTTTGTTTAATCATGAACATTATATGTTAACATATATGTTTGGAAATGATATTCTGCTCCATAACATTCAACTCAATTTTGCACCTTTTGTTTCCGTTTATTCATATGCGATTACTTTACGGTCATTGAATCTTTTCCATAGTATATTTCTATATACATATATAAATGTTACATAACGATATTAAGACTAACAGAATTATTTCAAGGCGCTACCTTCCATACTGTCATGACCGCCATATTGCACTCCTTCTTTCTAAAAAAATTTTTTTTTTCTTTACAATTTCACTTCCGTTAAAATTTGCAATTCGTGAAAAATTTAATTAATTTCGCACAAATTGTTATTATTTATTTTTATAAAATATTTATTATTTTTTCCAAAAAATAATAGAGATGCAGTTGTGTCTATGGCCAAGTACAAATAATTTTAGTTTTCTAAAAATCCGAAATGGTTAGAAATTATTCTACTTTCAGAATTAAAATAAATAAATTTTTTTAAGTGTTAATTTTAATTTCTCCTTTTGAAGAAAATATTTATTTACAAAATAACCTTAAGGATAAATAAATGTTCGTTTACATCTTAGGGTTCTCTTAATTCGGCATTGACTGTTTGAAAATCAGAGCCGAATTACCTGTCGGCTGAACTAATGTGCTGGAAACCTAATTATGACCGTTTCCCTAGGGTTTTCAAGGCTCACTAAATTAACATTTGACACGTAATTGTGCTCTGTATAAAAGTCAACAATTACATAGCCTTTCATTATTCTCTAATTGTAAGCTGATTTCACAGTTAACTGTTCAAAATACATTTTCATACGAAATTCAACTCATTGTTAGATAAATTGCAAGCTAACAGTTTTAATAGAAAAAAATTATTTAATCACCTGATCGACAAGATACATCATTTTTCAGGCTTTAAAGATGCCATGACTCTTAATAAAAAGGTGCTTTTATATTAATATGAAAACATTCAACATAAATGCTTTATTAATACATTATTAAATATAAAATTAATTGTTAATATAAACTAAATTATTGATTTTTTATTTATAACATTATTTTATTTATATCATATATTTTCATTTTTTTAATTTAATTTTTATTTTTTTATATATTATTTGATATATTGTTTATTATTATATATATTTTATTATTATTATTATTTTAATTAAATTAAGTTTACAATGTAATTTTATAAGTAGAATTTAATTTTTACATGTGCTTCTGAAATAAGCTTTCATTTAACTGAGATAATATTCTGGCGGAATTTGTTATGAATAATCTAATGCGCTGGTATGTTCATAGCTATGTGTATATATTATATACAAACATTTTATCTTACGGTTGTTTCATCATCACTTGAAATTTATATAAATATGTATGCCCACAGACGTGCACTTAGATAAATATGTTCAGTACAATGATTAAAGAATGAGTCTTAACAGATTCTAAATATGGCACAAATGAGCAGTAAATTTTTATTACATGACATAGCATTGGACAATGATTATAATCCACACATAATTTTGCAAATGCAAGCTTAAGCTTCTTGAAATTATAGGTTATGTTCAATAATTCAAGCATGGTTTAAATTTTCGTTTTATGTTAATTCAACTCTTTATTTTGAATCGTATTTTTCACGGCTTTTCTCGATCGCCATTTTTTTACAACTTTCTTATTTAACGTATTCGACATGGTATTGATATTTTCTAATATCGATACTTTTGTGTGAAAAAAGCGATATTTAAAATCGATACTGCCTTTTCGATTTGTTATGAATACATATATGTCGATCCAATTGTTTAAATATCGATATTTTATTTTTTTACAGTATTTCAAATCATTTTTCTTCTTATCGATTTGATTCGTTATGTAAAATCGATTTTCTTCGTATCGATTCTATTCGATACGAAAAATCGATTTTCTTCGTATCGATTCGATTCGATATGAAAAATCGACTTTCTTCGTATCGATTTGATTCGATTTACAAAATCGATTTTCATCATATCGATTCTATTCGATATGAAAAATCGATGTTCTTCTCATCAATTTCATTCGTTATATAAAATCGATTTTCTTGTTGTCGATTTAATTTAATATGGAAAATCGTTTGACTTCTCATCGATTCGATTCGATATGAAAAATCGATTTTCTTGTTATCGATTTTATTCGATATGGAAAATCGATTTTCTTCTTATCGATTCGATTTGATATGAAAAATCGATTTTCTTTTTTACGTAAAACTTAATGCGATCCTTCAATCAAATTTTATCTTTCTCTCTTCCACTAATGAGTTTACCATTAGCTCCATCCTTTTTCACTTATAAAGCTGAAGAATCGCTTTAAAATTCAAATTAAAATTACATATGATATACAATAGTACTCTATCTGCATTATAAATAAACAAATATAATTACAATTGTAACGCAACGTTGAGAAATGAATTCATATTTCAAAATGTACGAACGTATTTGAAATGTTTCAATGAAAGTCCGTACTTATTAATAATTCAACTAATATTAACTTTGCTTTTAAAAAAAAAAGCCCAGAAAAAATTAATTATGAACTTTTGATCGTTGATTTTGATTCATTTTCGTGCCCAATTGTTTTCCTTCTTTTGCGCAAGATGTGTATTCTCGTAATAAAAGCTTCTGTTGTACTTTTCCTTTTTCCACTTGAAATAAATTAGATTGTCTTAAAAATTGTATCGTTAATTATATAACAAAATATTACGTTATTCTTGAGCTAAAATCAACATTAGCTACGGGACGTGATAGTCGGTTCGATGGAAAACGTCTTTGTTCGTAAGTTTGCATGACTTTGAGGCGTTTTCATCATTTAATGAATCTATTCAGCTCTTCAACTATCTTTAATTAATCGAGATATTCGAGGACCTCTTTTACTCTATATCCGAGACTTTCTTGTCTGCGTTTCTCCAGAGGCGCAGACGTTTATCGAATCGATGCTCGATTCCAAAGCGACTCGAATGCAATTACCGCAACGGCACGTATTGGATTTGATGGAGTGGGGAGGTATCATTACTTATGTCACAAAACATCCAACGAAATTGGCGAAATTTTCTGCAAACCTAAATCGAAACCAAATCACATTACTATTGTTGTTTGATGTAATATTCGGATAAATTTGAAAAACGATCAAAATTGAGTTTTCAAACGGAAAAATTACGATAGTCAAACGGTTTGGAATTAGGGTTGTGAATTGAACTTTTTTAGACATGATTTTCAAACAGAATGGGCTTTGGTAACTTTCTGCTATAAAACATAAAATTCAGTTCAATTTCTTGGTCGACGACTAAATTACAATGTCTATAAATGGTAATTACAAAATAATGTTGACAAATTAAAGTTTGTTGTTAATTATAAACATAGTTTAAACTGTGAAAAATAGTTCAGTTTAATGTTCGAATAGTTCAATTATCATTTTCTCAAAACTGTTAATATATTTCATCGTAGAATCTATTTTAATTATATGACCTGTTAATCAAATTTTAATCATAAAATACTTCTTGCAGTTTTACGTAACAAATGTTTATGAAAATGGTTATGAAAGGTTGATAAGTTTATGAAAAGTTATTCTGTATCGAAATTTGAATAAGTAAAAATTTCACTTGTTTCTTTTAGTGACTTTTTCTAGTGAGTACTAAAAAACTACTTTTTTTAGTGATATAAATATAGTATTTCTAGTAACATTTAATAACACCAACTAGTAAAAATCAACAAAACTAAAAACAGTGAACGAAGAAGTAAAAAAAGTAGAATTAAAGTATATTAAGTCAGACATAAACTATAACTTAGAAAATTGGTTATGCGTCCCACAAAAATTGAATTTTCCTCTTTTCAAATTTACTCTAAAGAAAGAAAGTATCATTTTTCGCAAAATGCATATTTTTTGTTGCTGTTTCTCGTCAACTCCATTTTGCAACAATATTCCAATAATTCAATTCGTGAACTTGGCCTTTTGATACGAATAATAAAAAAAAAAAGTTCTTGCATTGGTGTTTTGTGGCGAACGGAAATGGTTGCGTCGTGAACCTAACTCCATTAGTTGACTGCGAACGCGCACGGAATTTTGAAATTGAAGCTTCCCAAGTAATGCCATATTATCAGGCCAGAAATTCGGATCTCAATACTAATATCCGAACACGTGTCCGGCTCATCATGTACATGTCTGTGGGTATAATCGCCCAACTGCTCTTCCAAAAAAAAAAAAAAGGCACAAATGAAATTCTAAAAGGCAGTACCGGGCCGTGCTCTGAACGTACCCAAGAATAATTTTCCATATCTATAGAATATGTCATACTTCATGACGTGCCCTTTCGCTCAAGTGAGATTTGCTGACTAATGGTCTGAGTTATTTTTTCTTCATGACGATGCTTTTCCTTCATCTGTACATTTTCATTTTGTTCGAGAATTCGATAACTACTTAGATTTGGCAAAATCTTGTCACGTTAAAATGAATGAAATATTTTAAATCATAAAATCATTTGTATTTTAAAATTAATTAAAGATTCTTATTATTATTATTATTAATAAACAAAAAAAGTATTAATATAAAATGAATTAAAAATTATATATATATATATATTCAAGATAATGAAACGTATTATATTTCATTGCTTAGCAGGACATTATTTACAAACTGCGGTCATATAATCTAGTTCGATAATTTCGTCAATAGATGGCTATCTAAAATCCACAAGTGCAGTTATTGATCAGACACAATGTATGTACATTTCGAATTATACGGATTTGTGAACTGCGTCAATCAATGTATGTGTGTACACATTCTCGATGGTTGATAAGTTGCATTACTGCAATAATTTAAGTTCTAAGTTTTACGTTCAACTTTTCATTTTTTATTTTAATATTAAAGTAGCACATGCGTACAAATATTGTGTAATTAAAAATAACAGTTTTTAATTACACAATATTACAAAAAAAGAACTATTTTTTTCTGTGAATATAAAATAATAAATTAAGGCATATTTATATTTGAATAACAAAGCATCATTGCAATATTGCTAATAAATAAATTCATCAATTTGTATGTATAATTATACGTTCTGTAAAGTTACTTTGAATTAATAATATTACAAATATAACTTGATATAAAAATGTATAAAAGATATTAAAATTGCAATATACGTGTAATTTTAGAAATGAAATTTTTAAAATTATATATATAATTTCATTATGTATATAATTATGAATATCAAAATATAATATAGAATATAATATATTTTGACATTCAAAAGACAAATATGTGTGAAAAAAGAAAGTTTCATTTATATAATATAATTTACATTTAAAGTTGGTTAATTGCTGAAGAGTTTCTTATTAAGGTCAGCCTAAAACGGAAAAGCATCTCAAGATTTTTAACTTGATCTTTGTGGTTAACAGAGAAACACGCGCGGCTATTGCTTTTTCTTTCAGCAGTCTACATACAAAGTTTTTAAGCACACTTACCTGCATTTTAGATGTGCGCTCTCACCCTTCAAGACGTATGAGGGGACGGTAACATTGAGTAGCTTGAGTGCTCCGACTGTAACATAAAAAAAGCAACATGTAAGAAAAGCACTGAATGTCTTGTACATCATACTATCACAAGTGATCTAATAATAAATTTGTTCTTGTGCTTTTTCATTAAAACATCTTCATACAATACGATATACCAAAGCAAAAGTGTCTTGACCCATATAACGTTATATTTAGTAGTGTTGCTCCATATGGTTCGGATATTTCATAATATCGATACATTCGTATTAAAAATTCGATTTTTTCATATCGAAAATCGATGAATGAGACTTTTAAATATCGATACGATTTTTACGATATTATTTCAAATCGATTTCCATCTTATCGACTCGATTCGATAGAAAACGATCGATTTGAACAATCGATACTTTCTGTTCGGTTTGTTATAAATATATACATAATTCATTCATATCGATTTTTTGATATCGACTCGATTCGATAAAAATGATCGATTTTTCAAGTCGATACTTTCTTTTCGATTTTTTAAAATATCGATACTTTATTTTTTTTTATAATTTACAAATAGATTTTCTTCTTAGCGATTCGATTCGATATGAAAAATCGAAACCTCAAAAATAATTAAAAATCATTGCAAGATCATTGAAAGCATATTTATACTCAAATTTGTAATTTGTTCCGACAGTTTCAAGCTGATAATTGCAAGTATTTATGCAATTATCAGCATTATTTACAGTTGAAAAATGCCTCCTAACGTAATTCAACTTTGATTCATTAATGCAGATCAATGAGCTGAGAGTTAATTATTAAGGGGAAGCGTTCTCATCTTGTCGAGTCGTAATTTTTAATTTTTGTAGCTAGTAGTTATAGACACGAAAGACATTGACGTTTATGCTTAGAGACTTGAAGTGCTTTTAAGAAAGTCATAATTTATTTTTATGGACTCTTCGAATATTCCAAGTCGAATAAACAGGATAAGATCCTGAATCGTATATAACATTCATATATCGACTTGACTTGTTTCAAGTGTCATAAAATACGATAATCAAACGATTTATTTTGTTGTTTCGCAAAATCATTAACAATTTTACATCCTTTTACTCACTTTGTTAGATCAATGGGGAATTAACAATTTCGTTCAAATTGTCAGTTTGTATTATTTTTTTTTCTTTAAATTATCAATTTAAGAAAGAATTAAAAAACGATCGTTTTTTTGTACTTGGCCAGAGACTACCGTTTCTATTAATATATAATATAAAAAATATTAAAATTAATAAAAATATCTATTGTTCTAACCTACATTCAAAGTAAATAAAATTTGTATCAGAAAATTATGTTCATTTCCACCTGCATTATTTAGGATTTGAATTTATATAAATGGTTAATTTTATTCCGCTTCATCAATATACAAAAATCTTCATCTATGAATTAGTTTGAAATATTCGTGAATAACAATTTTACAAATATACATGAAATACATTCAAATTCGGCCAAATATTTGTATTCGAGTGGAATAAATGTATGCGAATGAATAACGTATAATATATTTTCTGCCAAACATATTCAGAATATACTTTTTTATTTCGTTTTATGAAAATTGAATGTGCAGTTTTTCTAAGGATAATACATTCGAAGTGTTCAATTAATTGGTGAATATTAATGTCTTACTAATACAGCTATGTTTATCGAATGAAATCAATAATTTCGCCAATCCGGCTTACTGGTCGGCCCTTAAGCAAGGCATTAGATTACATTCCAGAACTATTCAATTCATGCGCTATATCGGCGACTTCAACTTTAAGGTGTTTCAATTATTCAACGCACGGATATTTATTGAGGAACAATTTTTTTGAGCAAAAATTGTGCGCCAAAAAAAGAAATTACGATGCATTTATTTTGATTACAAATGTGAACAATTACAGGAATATAATTTCATGTACAGAATTTTAAACAAATTTCAATGTTTATTTAATTTACGAAAGAGATTCATTCGGCGGGATTAAAATACGATTATCTCAAGTTATTACGAAGTAATTGAAAAAAATGTAGTGTCATTTACGGATTACAACGTCTATTACGTTTCATTTGAAATACCCTTCTCTGAAACGGCGAAATTCAGACTCTCATTTGTAAGTTGTATCGATTCTTCAAAGTCGATATTGAAACTCCTTTTGTGCAAAATAATAATGATAATAATCATAAAAATAATAATGGATCAAAATAAAGTATCATGATTGCAATTATGGTTATTTATATACACAAATTTGTGACAAGCAGATTGGCATTTAATTTGAAAATAAAACAGAAAATAAAGTAAAAATGTATAATTACTTATCGAATCATTTATCTTTTTATCTGATTATGGTTTGTTCACTTTTTTTATCCACAAAAAGAGATATAATCGAAGAAATAAGCGTAGTAGAAATGAAAATAACGAAAATAAGAAGTAAAAGTCAATATATAATCAGACTTATTTATAATAAGTAGTAAAAATCAACGTATAGTCAGACTCATTTATAATAAGTAGTAAAAGTCAACGTATAGTCAGGCATATTAAAACAAATATTTTATTTATATTATTTATTTATTTATACATTTCTTAAATATTTTTTATTAATTATTTATTACTATAATTTAAAAAAATATTAAAAATTATAAAAAAATTATTTGTTTATACAATTTTATAAAAATGTGCGTCAAGTGTAACAAATCGTTTGAAACTAATTTTCTGATTACTCAGTTATTGCAACGAATCAGTATTTCAGTGCTTTATTTAATCTTTGCCTCTTCTTCTCGAAATTTGCGAAAACTTCAATACGCATAGATAAATTGATTAACTTAACATAACTGGTGAAATTTTATCTGCAGCCTTAACATCTTGACAACTTTCGTTCTTTTAATTTTAAGTCGCAAAGTTGCTTGCAGTGACGCGAAAGTAGAATTGCACGAAACTTTGAATGGCTACTCAAAACCATCTTCGTACTTCGAAATAGCGATGAACCGAACAATGCAATTGACTAAGTCGTCATACAATAAAATGAAAAAAAAAAGAAACTTTTTTTATTTTCATTATAGCATGTTATCATTAATAGAGAAGTTAAATTAAATGTTAATAATTTTTTTAATTAAATGTTTATAACTATTTAAATAATAATTAATTAATAATTAATAATTAACTTATTTTTAACAATATTTTTCTTAGTATATAATTATTTATAATTATAAAATAATAAACATAAAAAATTACATGAATATTTTTGTTTCATTGTAATGAAAACGTTGCTAAGTGAATTGTGTGTTATAGTATTTAAATTTATGCGCATGAATGTTCCAAATTTGAGACAGTGGAAGTAGATGAAAGTTAATTTTCGTGTCCATTAAAAATGTACACGCGCCGCGTAGGTAAATGTCACTTTAGATTATATTCTCTTTGATACTATCTAGGCATTGTATATTCTTAAGCCTCTTTGAAAACAAATTCTGCAAAAAAAGAGTATATCATATTCTCAAGTAATACTCTAATAACATTCAAATTAAAATTAAATTAATTGATCTCAGCATTGTCATTACAATGCCGTTCAATTTAGCATAAATGAATACTTGCTTTTCTTTGTTTTATTTAGTCCAAAAAAGGTTTATACATTTAATTAAACAGGGCGGTTTCAATCAAACTAAATTAGCATATTATAAAATGAATACTTGTTTTGATTTAAATGCTTTTTAGCTTGTAATGGGAAAATTTGTAAAACACTTTGTAATATAATAAAAGGGATTTAAATTAACTGTCGGTAGTGAAATTTAATTTACGTTTTATTAAATAATAATGAATAACAATTAACGTCAATTTCTCGAAGTAAAAAATGGACATATTATATTGTTGCTTATAATTGTTGTTTATTACTAATTATTACGATAATAACATAAATGATAATGACAATTATGTAATTGTTTACATTAAAATGGATGCCACAATAATATTTAATTATGAAAACATTCATTTGCACTTTTTTATGTTTATACATAAGACATTAAAAGCTCGTAACATCAGTTTAACTAAACAGAAATCCGTGTATTATGTATGATAATTACAATGCTTCCGTCGTAATGTAGTTCCAGTAGTATTTAACCTTAATTTTACTCATTGAAAACAACGAAATAAAAAATAATAAACAGTGTAGCCGAAAAAGGTAAAACAATATTCTAATATAATCACGTTAATTCATACATAATTCATCCGCAAGTTTTTAAATGTGAGTGAAGAACAAAATATATTTCTAAAAACAATGAAACCTGTAGCTGAGAAAGAATTATTTTTGTGTCTTTTTCTATTTTATATTTTCCGTTGTTTTCAAAACGCGTCTTTGTTGTCAATCACAAATGTAAACATAAAATGTATTTTGTATTTTATATTGTCTGTTGTTTTGAAAACACGCCTTTGTTATTAATCGCAAGTGCAAACTTAAAATTTATTTAGTATTTTATATTTTTTGTTGTTTTGAAAACGCGCCTTTATTGTCAATCACAAAGTTAAACTGAAAAGTATATTTCTGAACACATGTTGACAATTTTTATGACGGACATCTTATCAGCAAACACATGGTTTTTTAATTCATTTATTCGTCAAATGAAACTTTCACTTTTGACATGACTGCGATACTGTTATAACCAGAGTTGGATACTAGTGCCTTTTAGTGTATCGGTGATCGCCACATGCAACTAATCTAGTGCGGAGTGAAATAAACGAAAAAGAAGAAGATTCGTGAAATAAAGTGCTGTGTGAAAGTGTTATGATATCAAAATTAAGCAAAAAGCTGTTATAATTTTGTACTCAAAGGAGGTACGTTAACACTTTATTGTAAAATTTCTTCTTCTTTTGCGTTGAATATAAAAGTGAGGTTATGTGAATAAATTGCAAACTTTTAATGAAATTTCAAAAATGATGTTACATTTTATTTAAACAAATACATTGTTTGGAAAAAAGTTATTTTTTTAAATCAAAAATTACATTTGTTTTGTTTTATACAGCAATGTGGATAATTAAATTATTAAAAAATGGTTTGATAAGTAATATGATATTTCTAAAAACAATAAAACCTACAGTTGAGAAAGAATTATTTTAGTGTCTTTTTCTATTTTGTATTTTATATTTTCTGTTGTTTTGAAAACGCGTTTTTGTTGTCAATCACAAATGTAAACTTAAAAGTGTATTTCTGAACACACGTTTAAAACTTTCATGACGAACACATGTTTTTTGAATCCAGTTATTCGTCAAATAAAGTGCCGTGTGGACATTTATCTTATCAAAATTAAGCAAAAAAACTGTTACAATTTTATTTCCAAACAATTTTATTCGCAAAAGAGGTAAGTTAACATTTTACTTACTTCTTTTGCCTCGCATACAAAAGTGAGGTTAGGTGAATAAATTGTAAACCCTTAATAAAATGTTAAAAAGAGATATTACATTTTATTAAAACAAATTCATTACTTGGAAAGAAGTAAAAAAATCGCATTTGTTTTGTTTTATAGATCTCGTGCATCATCAATGGACGTTTAAAGGATGCAGCAGCGTGGATAATTAAGTTATTAAAAATGGTTTGGTAAGTAAGATTAGTGTATATTGTCGTAAATGCGAGTGCTTTTTTGCTTATGAGCAATAGCAGTAATATGCAGAGTATTTTAGACGAGAAAATGCACGCAGTGCAGTAATTAATATTAATGTCGCATTCATTCGCGTGCGTTCAAGTTGATTCGGGTCGCCTATCTAGCGGTTATATGCGGCTTCTCGGAGGTAAAAAAGCGATGGTCGTAAAACACGCGAAAAACGAGCTTTGCACCCTCTCTCGAGCTTTCACGATACGCATATAGGGTCGCTGCGGCATTCAACGGGTATTACGAAGCCGCAAAACCCACCTATGATTGTTCGCTGAAGGTGCAGTCACGCCAACTGCCGGAAGAAACCCTTTTTCTCGAGGGAAGATCGACCAATAGGTCCTACAAGCAATATAAACACAACAAAAATCATGATTCTTATCGCAAGACCGAATTTATAACCATAACAACCAACAAGGGACATTTGTAAAGCCGTCCAAGTGTAAGCGGCTGGGGTGTTCTAAGCTTCTATCATGGCTACGTATGACATGCCAAAGTCACTACTAACGCTAAGAAATTGCGTAAATATATCAATCTAAGGCAAAGCTTTCTTTCACACTGTCGTCTTTAATCTTTGACGAACGAAAATTTAAAATAGCATTTTATATTCTAAATATATGCCATATTGTCGCAATTATTATGTAAATTGATAATTTTTTTTTATATTTTACTTATAATCTTCATATTGTTTAATATATTTTTTATAAACAACTAGAAATACATATTTTATGTAGATTTCAATCTTCAATACATAACTCTAACAAGACGAAAAATATATTGTGAATATACACTCGAAACGATATCTGTGATTTTACAGTACGTTTTCCAGTTAATATCACTTTAAAATAACACAAAAAATGTATTATTACAGTATTTAATTTGAAATGTACATTATTTAAATTAAAAATACAGCTCTACTGTGAAATCTATTAAGAATTAAAATAAACTTATTGAATTTATAGTAAACTTACTGTAACTTTACAATCTAAAGTTTTAAGTGTATTGTTAATATATTTTAAATATACTTTTTCTATAAAAATATATTCTTATTCTTAATATATTCATAATACACTAATAATATATTCTTAATATGGTCTCAATATATTCATAATATATTTTTCATATATTTAAAAAAATGCTCCAAATTTACTTGTTTAGCATTATATCGTGAATATATTAAGAATATATTTGAAATTTATTTCACATTTTGATAGGATAAAGAGAAATATAATAGAAATGCAATGTAAATAAATATACATAAATAATAGATATAATTTATAAATATATTATAAAAAATAATTAGCTACATTTTTCTTGTTAGCAAAGTATATTAATTTAAATTTTTTATTAATCAAGAGATACGGTAGTGTCTCTGGCCAATTGTTATATACAGTATTGGTCCTTATATACTACTCGCGAATATTATTACCACTTTCGAGAAAGCGCCAAGCCACCTAGCGGCCATTACTTCAATTACATTCAAAATAAAAGCGTAAATATAAACAAATTTACCAACTGTACTTATTATGTTAAAATTATGTTATAATAATTTTTGGATTAAAAAATATTATATATAAAAGAAATTGAAAAAAATATATCTTTTTATAGCGTACAATTTGCTGCAATCATATTTATATATAAAAATGAATAGTAAATTTGGAATCATAAAAAGCAACGTTAATAATGAACACTGATTAAAATACTGTCCAAATTAAAACACAGCTATAATAATCAATGTCACTGACCATATTGATATATCATCAAACACAGTATCAACGTATGCATAAATATTAATAAAACATGTTTATCATAAAAAATAACTAAACATTTTCGAAAGATCATATTCATCATAATTCAGATTTTACTTTGAAAGTGGATATTTTAATTTATTTTCATTCCAGCCTTTTGCATTAATAATATAATTATAGCATAGTTGAACGAAAAAAGAAAATTTTAATTAAAACGCTATTACGTTGAGTACTTTTTGTGGAATTTGTATATTTTATGCAAACTTTATTATTCAAATAAATCTATAATAATATTTCAACTTTTATATAATGATATTGATTTCTCATCACATGACAATCATGATAGTCTCATTTGTTTGATTAATTTTGAACGCGAAAATGGTTGAGCAAATAATATCTGAAGTAGCTTTATAGGTATCTGATTACTACCCGATTACCCTGTCTACTTAAATACTGTTCGTAATCTCTGATGTGAATCTGGTAGGCATCTGCTATCTCCCAGATCGTTATCTCACCGAGCCGTCATTCTTGTTATAAAAAAGTTGGATAATGCTTTAAATTGCCAATAATTCGTTTTGATTACTCGTTTTATGACTTAAAATTTCATCACACTTGAAAACTAATTGTTTAAATTGACTATTCTGCTGATTATCATATATATTAGAATAAGTCAATTAGAATATTCTACAAAATTGATTTCTGATATTTTAACTGCGGATGGTATTCAAACAGAAAAAAAAACATGCAAAAAAGGCCGAAATTAATCCACGAAGTAATGCTTTTGAGCGAATTAAATTATATCAAAATAGCGCATTATCGATTACACAAATATTCCTAAAATTAACTTTACTTCTGTAGATGCAACTTTAATTTGTAATTTCGTGGATTTAGTTTTTTTGTGTAAAAAAATAACTTTCAGTGACAGAAATAATTTTGCTGCGTGAAAAACTTTGCAATAATAATAAGCGACGTTAAACTTTGTTCCTATTAATAGGAATTGAAAGAATATAACTTCTCTTGAAACAATATATATTTCATTTTACTTGTTGGTAAAAAAGTCATTTCGCGCGGTTGTCTTTTTATTTTACCAACCAGAACTTTATTATTATTTCTTTATTATTGTTATTATTATTAACTGATATTTTATATAAATATTTTCCAATTCGATTAATTCACGCATTTTTTTAAATTTGCAAAAATTTTACCAATTTCATTTTACTACCCGCACGATAGAAAATAAATTTTCAAAATATATAGAAAATATTTTTGTCTGAAAAAACAAACATTTGCAGCAAAAAATTATACAAGCGGCATATATTTTTTATATATTTTCTAAAATATATTTCTAGAAATATATAAAAAATATATAAGAAATATATTAAATATATATTTTGTATATTTTAACCTACATTACAAGTGACAAAAACTCATATATTTAACATATATATGTAAAAATATGTTTTCAAATATATTGCCTTAATATATTTCGGCATACATTTTCGCATATATTTTGTTGCGTACTGGATACATTAAACACTATTATTAATCCCGCAAATAAAATCCTACTTAATCAAAAATGCAAACTGATAAGCGCTGACTTTCATACATTTTACAATCCTACTTTTGAAACTCCCTTAAATGCTTGCAAAAGTGTTTCCTTCGATAAAAGCACATGCATCCATAATAAGTTGGCGTATATTGTCAGATATTGTTTGTACTCGTATATTTCCGTTAACTTTCCCTTGAGAAATAAAAAAAAAAGCTAAAGCGATAAAACGAGGCCAGAGAGGGTACAAACTGTAGATCCTTTACAATCGATATGCTGATTGGAAAACTTTAATTTTCTTCTTTGAAAAATTCCAAAAAACTAACTGTTTCGTTAGCTTTCTTGATTAAAAACATTGATATTGAGGTATTTCTCAACGAGTTGTTTTTCTAGCAAAAAGATTGGATTTTTCTACAGTAAACACAGCTATTACTCAAATTCCTTTACAAAATCTGAGTGATTTATGATTTACCGATTTTCTCGATTAAACAATCGTTATGTTTTTATATACAATTGATACAATTATTATTTGGGATACCAAAAATTAACACACAATAATAATAATAATTTTGAAAATTCATTTATAACGAAATTAATTTATAAATATTGTTCCAATAAAATATGATCTTTTGAGAATTTTATAAGAATGGCAATAACTTAAAATTTGAAATAACAGTTGTACAATATTTACACTACTTCAATCTACTCAAACACTTGTTTCAAATCAGAAATATTTACCAACAAATATCTTTGTACACATTGTTATTGCACTGTTAAACACTATATTTTGTTCTAACAAAAATATTTTGTATCAAATTTTACGTCGGGTTTATGCAATCGAAAAACTATGAATATTGAGGAAAAAGTAACAAAGTACAAAATAGCTTTGCACTTTGGCAAGTATGAAAATATTTTTCTTATTAAAATTGTCTTTTTTCAAAGCGTTTAATAAAAAGTCTATATTAATTTCAGAAACCATTATTCCTTTGACAAGAACAACTAAAACATATTTTTTTAAAATATATATTTTATTTGCAAAAAAAATAAACGAAAAGATTTAAATATTACTTTTCATCTTTTTCAATTTAAATATCTGAAATAAAAATGTTCTTACGTTTGTGTACCATTAATGATATTAAATTTAAAAAAATAAAAAAAATCGTTTATATTTATTCAAATAAATATGAAGGTTTAATTTTTTTTGTTTTTTTTTTTCCAAAACAATCTCGTACCACTTATATTAGATGACACGAAGCTTTCTGATGTATAAGCTATTTTTATTTCTATTGCAGAAAGTGAGGCAGTTAAAGTTTATATATAATAAAATTTTCATAGCGTATAAAAAATAAATTTTTTTCAATGTCAATTTAAAGCGAATTTATAACGTGAGAAATAATAATGTAGGCAAAAAGCATTGTCAAAATCTCGACTTTTATATTTAAAAAATTTTTTTTTCTTTTTTGATATTAAACTCCAATTGAATTGCTTATTTCTTTGAAATGAAACGCTTGATTTAGCACAAGTGACAAAAGTACACTAAATGATAGTAGGAATTGATAATGTTGTACAAAATATAACATTTCTGTGCCTTATAATCTAAATAAACGCTAATTGTCTCCATAGAAAGAAGCATCCGGCTCGAAGGACCATAAGTTGAATACTCAGTTACCTTCTTGCTGTTGGACAAAAATATTGTTATAGCAATTATTTTCTATTGAATCAGTTAGCGTTTATTTAATATTTTAAAAAGTATAAAATTTCTGTACATTATAATTTAAATAAGCACTAAATGACTCAATAGAAAAAAGCATCCGGCTCGAAGGACCATATTTTTTTTTATTACATTTGAGACAGAAGCAATATTTTGAATTGTTATCGTAATTTTGCTTTTGGGAAACACCCACATTTACAATGTATTGTAATTTTAATAAAGTTGAGCGCACGCATCCAAAATTGCATAAAATAAAGCAAATTATATTATGAAAATATCTCACTAGGTACACACATGGTAACATATTCGAATGCAACAACTTAATCGCATTACAAACAGCAAACCCCGAAATTACTTTCATTTTCAAACATTTCATATAATGTTAATGATTTTCACTTTGTATGTAAATAATTGCAGTGAACATACCATTTGAAAATTCTTAATGCAGACGAAAACCGACATTTACATAGAATACGGTAGATATTTTGTGCTCGTCATTTCATATCCAGTTTCCATTTTTCAGACTCTGGATCGATAACTCGTTAGAGACTGAGTATATCTGCGGAAAAGAATCACAAAGGATTTTTAATACAATCATCCGGGTCGAATATAGGCAGCAGAACGGTTTCGTCTGTTCTATTCGTTCGATAATCCGATAAAAGCAATTCAATGCGATGAAGTCGTGGCGTACGTCAATCGTGAGAATAATACATCAATTATTTCATCCGCGCAAAACTTCAATTTTAAGCAGCCGCGTCACACGACATCAAAAGTGTAATTCTTTGCTCGTTTAACTGCCCCTTTCTCTCTCTCTCTGTCTCTTTCTTTCTCTTTTTTGTAAGTAATCGAGTATTCTATGTGTGAATAACTCCAATCTCACAATCATTCCATATACAATCAAGTACATATTTAAACAAAATAACCCATTCATGTAATGTTCCCTAGTTCAAAATTTAATATATATTTACATATATTTTTTGAAAATATAACATTTTATTTCTTATAAAACGTAACTTCACTGTAAAAAACAAATATATAATGCGCCATCTAGCAGTTGATAAAGTGGAACGCATTTCCCCATTTGGAATTAAACTCAATGTAAATATATATTATACTCAAATGTATATATTATGTATTAATTATGTATATTTCTTATATATTTCGAATCTACATGAAATGTACATTTTGAATTTTGTATAAGAAAAAAATATAAAACGATATAAAAAATATAAATGAAATAATGCAATTATAATGTATATATTAATTGCAGCAAATTAGAAAAAATTTTGAATATAAAATGATATTTTATATCTTCATTCATGAGAGATTCAAAATAATTCCACTGTTACTTAAAATCTATTTTCACTTAAATGAATGTATTAGAGAAAATATTTTCTAAAACAATTGAATTTGATAAACTCGTGAAACAAAGTCAAATGATAAGAAGACCAGGCAACGAGCAAACATGATGATAGGATACGGTGAATTGCGCGGAAAACAGTGAGCGTATGGAACACGAGGGGTCTTTCTTTAAGCGGTGTTATGCATGGAATTCGAAATTATTTTTGGTCAAATGCCAATTGTTCTCCTGGTCTTATCTTCTGCCTAGCACCTTGCTGCGTTTCTCCTCCTTTTTTTATTCACTTCAGTCTTATTGTTTTGGACGAACGCCCAATCGGAATATTCAGCGGAAAACCAGATTCTTAGTACGACGTTAGCGAAGACGATCAGAACTGTATTATCCATTCCTGCAATTTAATTATATATCTTTATTGAGATATATTAGAGCAGACTTGGTTTCGATGTACTGACATACGAAATATCGTAATTGACACTGCAAAGACCGTTATAATATTAAACTCCAATTGCATTGCTCGTCTCTTTGAAATGAAATGCTTGATTTAATACTAATTAAAATTAAGAAAGTGTTTTTTTTATTGGTAGATAAAAGTGAACAAAAATGATAGTAGGAATTGATAATGTCGTAAAAAATAGTATATTTCTGTACATTATAATTTGAATAAACTCTAAATGACTCGAAGAAAATGAGCAACCGGCTCGAAGGACTAAAATGGAATATTGTTATAGCACGCTTATTTTGTATTGAGTGAGTTTATTTATAATATTGTAAAAAAAATTAATTGTTTAAAAAGTATAACACTTCTATACATTATAATTTAAATAAATGCTAACTGACTCAATAGAGAAAATAAACGTCCGGCTCGAAGGACCATTGATTGACTACTCAGTCAACTTCTCGCTGTTAGCAAGGACAATTGTTTTAGTAATTGATTTTTATTGAGATAGTTAGCGTTTATTTAAATTATAATGCATTGAAATATTATGTTTTACATTGCATAAATAATTATATTCGCTGACTTTCATAATTTCATTTCAACAAATATTTTAATTAAAAAAAACAGCATTGAAACAATTTGGTGATAAAATAAAACAATCGCAGAATATAGTTTTTTAAGTGGAGCTCAAAAAGCGTGACAAACAATCGGTTGATTAAGTCTCCCATCAGCAGGACGAATGTGTATTCCTCATAGGAAACCAGACATCAAAAGCTATTTCGTTTGTCTATTTTGCAAACACGTATCGTATTTTAGTTAATTGAAAGATGTGTTCGTAACCAATAGAAGTTGTGTTACATTCAATTGCACTTGGTTATTCAAAGAAACGAAAAACTATTGCGATAAATTGCATTCACTATTCTGTATTTGCTTTCTTCTCTCTTTTTTTTTTTTTATCAACAGTTCCACAATTAGTTTGATAAAGTTGTTTCGTAAATAGAATTGAAAATAATGAAAACCATGAACGGAAACAATATTTTTCTCATACGTGCATCAAAAATATATCTTTTCTTCTCTCAAAAAAAGAAAAGTTTCCCTCAATATAGGGAAGAAAGCGCAACTTTCTCTCCCGAAGGAGGTAAAGTATTTTCATCCCTTAAATTACGTAATGCAAGATTACTCTACCTCCATAGGGATAGAAAGTAGTAGTGATAGAAAGATTACTTTTTCTCTCTAGGGATAGGAAGTACGAATAAAATTACTTTATCTCCCTCGGGATAGAAAGATCCCTTTCTTTCCCTCCCTCGGGAAAAAAAGTGCTATTTTCAGTTTTGGGGAAAGAAAAGATCTTTTTGATGCACTTGTAAGTAAAAATATGCTCCGCAACTAGAAAAAAGTTCCCTTCGTAAATCAAGTCGCATAATCGTTTATAATGGGAAACTTTTCTCCCTAGTTGTATAATATACTATTGCGTCACGCAATTGTATGTAAAAAAGGAATAAAAAGATGGTAGAATATATAAAATTGTGGTCGAAAGATGAAAATTAAACACGTTTAACATATTGGAGGTCAATCAGTTTTGTTGTCGGAGATTAGCGAGTTGACACTCTAGTCTATAGAATAAACTGAAGCCACGTAATCCAATTTTGCGTGGCGGTTTAAGCGCACGTATGACGTGCTGATGTTGTTTAGCTTGCGTGTAAAAAGCCCCGAGTGCAGATCTTGTGAAACGGTTTGTATTTTGGATCAAGTTGATGCGTTACGCATAAACCAAAATTTAATTAACCGATTTTGTTAAGCTTCGCTGCATTTTATACGCTGTAATTATGCAACCAGGCGAATCTCATCACCTCATTAATTATACCCAACGCGAAAACCGTACCATCTACCTTTACTATTCTCAGCTGTATCTGCATTTAACGTATGTCATTATTCAACTCCTTATGCAACGTTACACAATTTAAATAATATTACAACTCATATTTTCATCCTCCACGTTAAATCACTGATGACTGATATTAATGACTTATAAACCGTACTAAATGATAGCTGATTATTATTTCATTTCGATCATCATTTATGTATTTAGAACTACTCTCTAAATTTGAAAAAGTGAAAATTCAATTTCTGTGGGATGCACATCTACTTTTTCGAAAGTTATAGATTATGTCTGACTTAATATACCTTAACTCTACTTTTTAAATAATAATAATGATATATCAAATCAAATATCAACCTTTAAAATATTTTGCATACAAATTGATATTTTAAAAAAGTCAAATATTTTATGTCTGACTTAATATACTTTAATTCTACTTATTAAATCATAATACTATTGTAAAAAATAAAAATTTTAAAATGTAAATAAGTAAAAAATAAGTGCATTTTTCACTTATTCGAAGTACGTTGTTTCATATTTTATTATGCAAAAACACAAAATGCTTTTCTTCATTTATTTGCATTACTTACACATTTATTACGTGATACTAGAATTGTTAAACTATTGTTTTTTAACGATTTATGAATAAAATGCTCGAATGAATTGAAAGTTGATTTTCATTCTGCAAAATAATTGACCCAAAAATTGCATTTGAATAAATGAACATATTTCACTGAAGTCGATGCATTTAGTAGCCTATATTTATATTAAATATTTTTTCATATTCAATTGACAGTAAACTTATAACTTTGATTCAACCGGAAATAAATAACCAATAACCAGCAATATATTTTAATGAAGAATAGCATAAAATAATTAGAAATTCGAAATATATTGAAGCGTTATGAAAGGAATATATAGTAAAAATGCACTTTTACACAAAACTTTCATGAAAATATGCAATCAAAAGCACTTTTTTTCAGCATCAGTTCTCTTGAAAGACAATTTTTGAAAAAAAAATTTATTAACAATCACATGCAGAAAAATCTTGAATAATTTATTTCATTGAATCATGAACAAAAAACAATGAAAAAGTATTTCTATGCCACAGAATTAACTTTATTTACCTTGTATTATATATTTTGCATATAATCTAACAACGAACAGTGATAATATTTGTCGGCAATTGTCAATATATTCACCCACGTCGTTCAATTATTAATGATTCGTTATGCACAATAGATTAGTACAGAACAATCAATAAGCCTTTAATAAAACCTTTAAAATAGATACTTATAGAGATAATTTAAATTATATTCGAACGTAAAAAATTTCAAATAAATTGAAGTAAAATGCATTTATATATAAACGCGTTTGGATCTGTGATGAGGGTCTGATAAGGCATACTCTATTAGACCCTTATCAGACCCTCATCTGATCCTTATCGAATTCTTATTATACCCTTATCAAACCTTATTAGACCCTTATTAGATCCTTATCAAACATTTATTAGACCCTTATCAGGCCCCTATCAGAACCTTATCAAACCTTTATCAGACCCCTATATCAGACCCTTATCAGACCCTTATCAAAACCCTATATCAGACCCTTATTATCAATCACATCAATAAGCCTTTAATAAATCCTTCAAAATAGATACTTTTAGAGATAATTTAAATTATATTCGACCATTAAAATATTTGAAATTAATTGAAAAAAAGGCTTTTGTATACAGAAAGTATCCTCACGCATAAATTAATTAAAAATACCTATAAAGTTACGAATTAATCAAATAAAATTAGATAATAAAATATTATCCGAATTAATTTTGAAAGTAAATATTATACGAGTCAAATACATAATTATCTGTGCATCGCACATCAAATGTTTAGATATAATCAGTAGTTTACACAATTTTCATTCTGCAATGCAGTAAATATTCAAATAATTATTTCGTATTTCTAGTAGATATTGTCGAAAATATATATAATTTTATATTGCAAATATATACCATGTCCCAATTAATATTTAAATTATATATTTTGTAAGTATTTTATATATAACTTCTATATTATTTTATATATTTTTTATACAAAACTAAAAATATATATTATATAAATAAATTAAACAATTGATTAAAAATTAAATAAACTGCTTAATTAAACTGCTGCTTGATTCAATTTAGTATTTTTTCAAGTATGAAATTACAGAATTAAAAAAGCGCGAGATTTGGATAAAATTCGATTGTCACTTTTTGCGGCATGTTAAGTTTTCGAAGTTGTGATCAGATGTTGAATATGCATCGACTTTTACATTAGACGTCGATCATTACTGTATTATATTACGTGCGGATGCGGCAGATGAAAATTGAGGCCGGCAACGAGTGCTTGGAACTTATTTTGCGATGCTACGACGATATCATGCAGTACGGTCGTCGAACACCAACTCGAAAGTGCTGACACAGCACTTTTGTACAGCAAAGAGCACATTGCAAAACGTTTTCGACGTGACACGCGTTTAACGAATGCGAATTCGACGTATACCGCGAAAGGGTAGACGTTAAAAAACTAAACTGCCAAAATAAAATAAAAGTAACGCGAAGAAGGACACGGCAAAATATACGTCAATTCGAGTACACGTACACACAAACATACACAGGTTAGTTTGAGAGAGAAAGAGCAAAAAAAAGGAATTAGCAAAACTTTCGCATCTTTTTTAGGATCGTTAGGAATTAAGCACAGTGTAATTATTCGGGCGTGATAATTTAGTGAATTATGATGTGATGCGGTAATGGGGGTCTGATAAGGCATGACCTATTAGACCCCTATTAGACCTCTATTAAACCCGTATTGAAGACGTACTAGAATAGTATTAGAGCCGTACTAGAATCGTATTAGACCACTATTAGACCCGTATTAAATTAATATTAGACCCGTATTAGACCCGATTTAGACCCCTATTTGACCCTTATTAGATCGGTATTACACCCACATTTGACATTATTAGACCCGTATTAGACTCGTATTAGAGCCGCATTTGCCCATTATTAAGCCCGTATTAGACCTGATTTAGAGCCCTATTAGACCCATCTTAGACCCCTATTAGACCCGTATTAGACCTCTATTAGACCTGTATTAAACCCTTATTAGACCCCTATTTGACCCGTATTAGACCGACATTTGACCATTATTAGACCCGTATTAGACCCTATTAGACCCTTATTAGGCTCGCATTTGACCAATATTAAACCCGTATTAGACCCGATTTCGACCCCTATTAGACCCGCATTAGATTAGTTTTAGACCCGTTTTAGACCCGCATTAGACCCGATTTAGATCCCTATTGGACCCCTATTAGACCCTATAAGATCCGTATTAGACCCGATTTTGACCCCTATTAGACCCACATCATATCATATCCATATCATGTCCATATCATATCATAACTTTTGAACCCTTATCAATTTCTACTAGTGATATTTTATTAAATTACGACATCATGCAATAATTGGCGCCTGATAAGGCATACCATACTAAGCCCCTATCGTGGGTCCAAATTGTCGGCCAAATCATGGTAGCCATACCGGGCCCACATCGGGCCCACATTGCCATTTTTGTACCACAAAATGGCAATTCAAATGACCTAATCAGGGCCATATCAAAACCTTATCAAGTCCCAAACAAGATGACATTTTTGGTACTTTATAATCGGGTCCCCATGACACCATGTTGGCCATATCAGGCCCAAAATTTCAAAGTGACCAATTAATTTTAATTAAAGTGCATTTGTGAACATTGATTCAACCCTCATTGAATCAAGCATCAATACTAAGTCAACATTGATTCAACTTTTTCATTTCAATTCTACTTCGAATAAAGCAAACATTATTCGCAAAAATAAGTGATTGAATAAACGAAACAGACATTGAATGAATAATAGATGCGCACTCGCGTATCCTGAAGTGTAAATATATATTTTAGCTTTTTTTCCCTTGTTTTTAAAGCTTCTTCATGGGTTTTGCCACCCTTTTTTATTACCTCAAGTTGATTCTCTTTATCATCGCCGCTGTGTCCGGCAGTCTCGCGTGTTTCGACGAAATTTACTCGCGCGCACGATCCCCCGATAGGCTCTATAATTATTCCGTTTTATCTTCATCAAGAAGTCTAAGCTACATCATTGTAGGATAGGCAATGCCAACGATCGTTGGAGAAGTGCATTTTTGAAATACTGTTAGCTTATGTACTTTTATGCTAAAAAAAAAAGAAAAAAAAAAGAAAAAAAAAGAAACCCATCGAGACGAATTTATAATTCACACTCGTTTCAATATTCGTTAATCATGAAATGTATGCGAAACTTACGTCAAATGGAATGCACATAAAATGAATCCCAAAAATACACAAATCATTTCATTTTAATTGCTCCTTTGACTTGGAAATTGTATATTACATATTTATGGCCTTTTTTGTAATTTCGCTATTAATTTCGTTACGTTTTATTAATATTATGCAATTTACTTGTTATCCTTTGCGAAACAATAATCACTCGAAAAAGGAACAATCTTTGAAAGCTTCACAATATATATGCAAAAACAAATTTCGCCATTCTGAATACATCCGTAACGAAATTTCGCAGCTGCAGTAATTTCACGTTCGTGTCTATTTTTTTTTTTTTTTTTTTTTTTTTTTTTTTTTTTTTTTTTTTTTTTTTTTTTTTTTTTTTTGTTCGTCGACCAACTTGTCGATGGTCACTGAAAAGCATTCAAGCAATAAAGTTAATCTAGTTTTTGCGCGCGAACAATTTATTATCGACAATTTTTGCACAATGACTTTATGAATAGCAGTTTAATGTGTTGAACAAACTTTAACTCGAAGGACAGGGTTTTTTTACTCGTCATTAAATTAATTAGATCTGTGTTTTGACAAAATATGTCCGTCTTATATTTGAAAAAAAAAGTTTTAGTCTTCAATGTGTTTCCTAGTAAAAAGGAAAAAATGTATCGTGAAAATATATTATTATTAATATATTCTTAATAGATTTCTTATTGCTACAATATCTATATATATATATATATAATATTAAAATATATCACGAATATATTAACAATATATTTGAAATGTATTTGTTAATATATTCTTGATATAGTCTAAATGTATTCTTAATGTATTTTTAATATTATATTAAAGTATGCATTCTAAATATATTGAAAATACATTCACTCAGTAATGTTAAAAAAGGAAAATTCATTTTGAATATATTAAAAATATATTCTTATAAAAAATATATTGTCAATGTCTCAATATATTTTTGATATATTCTTAATATATTCTTGATATATTTTAAATAGCTTCGTAATATAATCTTAATATATTCTTACTATATTTTTAATATATTCTTAATATCTTTTAAACATATTTAAGAATAATTTGAGAAAATATTAATAACGTATTCTTATAATAAAATATATTGCGAATATATCGTTAATATATTCCTAATAAATTCTTAATAAATGATTAATATATTTCAATAGATTCTTAATATATTCTTAATATATTTTTTAATATATTTTTAATATATTCTTAATAAATTTTTCATAGATTTTTAGTATATTTTTTATATATTTTTGATTTAAGAATATACTATGAATATATACCCTCACAGACGAAAATATAAAATATAATATTCGAAATATGTACTATATTTATATATAAATTACATATATTTTGTATATATTATATATAATTTATAAATGTATTATATATTTCGAATCTACATAAAATATATATTTTTAATTTTGTATAAAAAATATATAAAACATTGTAAGAATTATATATAAAATACAGACAATATACATCATTTATATAATAATTATGGCAAAATGGTATATATTTAGGATATAAAGTTATATTTTATATTTTCTTTTAAGAGACTATTATTAGACCCGCATTAGACCCCTATTAGACCCGTCTTAGACCCCTATTTGACCCATATTAGACCATTATTAGACCCGTCCTAGACCCGATTTAGACCCCTATTAGACCCATCTTACACCCGATTTAGACCCCTATTTTACCCATATTAGTTCGGTATTAGACCCGTCTTAGACCCGATGTAGACCCCTATTTGACCCATTTTAGACCGGTATTAGGCCCACATTAGACCTCTATTAGACCCGTATTAGATCCATATTAGACCCCTATTTTACCCGTATTAGACCGGCATTTGACCGTTATTAGACTCGTATTAGACCCGAGTTAGACCCCTATTAAATCCCTATTAGACCCTATTAAATCCGTATTAGACCCATTAGAATATATTCGCAATATACTTTTAATTTGTCAACACTTGTCAAATTGCATTTACTGCACTTGTCGTTTAAAATTGTATCCTAGCGAAAAAGTTGATATTTTATATTGCGATCAACTATTTCAATATCTACGGAGTTTATCTTCTAGAGATATACTCGGTTATACCAAGACGACTGTAATATTGAATTTGTGTTACGGAAAAATAATTTCACATTAAATTAAAGAAGACGCAAACTCAATAACAGAATGAAGCTATAGTTGAGTTTTAAACTGCAGAAAGTTGATCAAGAGAATACCCACTTGACGCCTTCGCGATTCGGAGTTTTATAATAGTTGGATAAGTGGACCCCCGTAGCTACTCGATTGGCCTTGATTAACGATGCCAAAGTTCGCAATGAAAAAGAACAAATCTGACCGCAGCAAAGTTAACTGTCGGATAGTTCAACTTTGCTCTAACTTTGCGCGTATTCAAATCCGTTTTTAAGTGTTCATTTATTTTACATACATAAAACACAAAAACAACGTCGTGTTAAAAGAACTCAAAAAGGGATAAGATAGCGGAACACCGGCTTTCCACCAACCCATTCGCATTTTAATTTCATTTATTATTTAGTCCAAAGTGGCGAACTTTTTTATTTGTTTATTGTTGAAATTGAATTATCATAATGGAGGAGAATATATTCTAAGTGTATGTGAAAATATATGCGAATAAGTTATTTATTATATTATACATTTAAAATATATTTCTGATATATTTTTGTACCAATGTAATGTAAAAATATATTTGCAAAATATATATAAAATTATATATACATATAAGCAAATATATTTGGAATATATTTTCAAATATATTTGCGATATATTTTCAAATATATTGCAATATATACTCGTCATTACATTAATTAGATTTACCTTTAAAAAATATATAAGTTTTACATTAAAAAAGCAACATTCTTTTATTCTTCGACGTTTCTAGCAAAACGTAAAATATATTGCCAAAATATAGTTAATATGTTGTTAATATATTCTTAATATAAATTTTAATAGACTCTCAATATATTTTCCACACAATTTTGATATATTTTAAATATATTATGAATATATTGAATAAATACTTTACGAATATATCACGAATATATTAACAATATATTCGCAATATATTTTTAATATATTGACAATACATTCACTAAATAATGTTAAAATTAAAAAAATTTAGGATTATGTATTTTAAATATATTAAGAATATATTATTTTAAAAAATATATTGCCAATATATTGTTGAATATTCTTAATATATTCTTGATATATTTTTTATACATTTATAATATAATATTATATTCTTAAGATATTCATAACATATTTTTAATTTAAGAATATATATTCAGATATATTAATATATATAATAATATTATGAATATATTAAGAACATATTTTTATACAAAAAATATATTGCCAAT
>JABFPJ010000336.1:0-45886 GCA_022817425.1 Gryon sp. ZL-2020 | reverse complement strand
CTCATAGGGTTAGCCACATCACAACCACAACTTCGCCAACCTATAAGTAGTAGAAGCTCTTAGCTATGATGTTCAAGAGTCTTGGTGGTCTGGCAGTTAGAGAGTTTGCCTACTGATTAGAAGGTCGTTGGTTCAAATCTTCTTTAAAACAAATTTTTTTCATCTGTTGTGGAATCCGAATCAGACCCTCATCAGGCCCTGATGTGGCACTTCTATTTCGTCAGATTACTTGATCGGGACCATATCGATTCCTAGCGTTACACACATATAATATCCTAATTTAAAAATCTAATTATTGCCAGATTAGGTACTGTGGTTTTCTGATCATGGCCGCATTAAAACCCAATTGAAATTTTTACTAAGGTGAACTTATAGTACAATAATATATTTATGACATTGTTATTAAAAGTTATGTTGTTGAGAAAGAAAGGTAGAATTAGCGAGAGAGAGAAAGAGAGATAAGTATTGGTATCTTAATGTGCAAATACATCTGTTTGTTCTTCAAAGTAATTTTCTCTTTCCCGGGAGAAGCAAAGTCTTCTTCATCGCAACAGCAATATATAGGCGTTGAAATTCAATTTATTTCCTCTTAGATGGATATGGATGATTATATGATAAGAAAACTCTTGGGAGAGAGATTTATAAGGATTTTGCTGAGATTTTGAAAATGATTTGATGTTTGGATAAATTGAATTTGCATTTATTTTTCGCCGATATTGATAATTGGTTTTCGTAGAAGCATGATGCCAGGTAACAATTTAGTCGTCGCGTAATACGTAAAATAGATATTCGAGACTCGAAGTTTAATGAATAATAGTAACTCTGTCATCATATAATTGAAATAATAGCCATGAAAAGATACTTTTAATGATGGTATACAGTTAAGAATTAAACTAAAGTTCCATGGTTACATAATGAAGTCTGCTATTGTTCATGAAATTACATTATTATATACTATATTGACAAACAAATAAAAAATAAAAAATTAAAAATTGTACGAAGCTATACGTTTAATTTCTTAAAATTATATGAAAAATAAAATAATATTTCTCAGAATCAAGACGTATCGTTTCATATACATAGAAGGAAATAACTGATTAAATATTATCTATGTATCCGAGTAAACTTGCGATAATAAATGCATTTAGCGAATTTTAATTTTTGCTTAAAATCTTTAACTTTTACTTTCATATTTTAAGTAAAATAATTTTAACGTTATACAAACATTCTTTTTCTGAATTTCGAACTTGGTACCTGGCGCTGTTTCTTAATAAGCTGTCGTATTTTAACCTAGATATTTTCCGCCCGACTTCCTATAAAAGTCATGTTTTGTTACTTATAACTATTAAAGCGTAAAATAATCTTTCACATTATATTTACAATTAGTCTTAGCTAATTTCGTCAAAATTTTGCAAGTTTTAGTCAAAATAAACTTTAGTCAAAATAAACTCAGAAACATATGATAAGGATTTTTAGTAAATTTAACATAATTTATTAGTATGTGTCATGCCATTCATGGGACGTCAAGGAAAAAAATTGTACTATAAAACATAGTAAAATTGGACATAAATGTAGCGATATTTACTGTAAACACTCTTCAAAAATACGATTTCCATATCTAATTTTACTATGATTCATAGTAAAATTAGTTCTTTTTCTGTAATGTCCCAAAATTGGTATTACTTAAAAAAATTAGTAGTAAACATTTATATCAAATGACTCTCAGTCTATAAATTATTAAGAAAAGAACACTAACGTCACCGAATTAATCAAATGCATAGTAACTTTTAATCAGTTATTTCCGTGTATCAAAAAACTATTAATAAATCTTTTTTTACGTTTAGTTTATTAGCATTTTTCACTATTTTCTAGAGATTATCAAAATCGGATTAATGATGAATAATGATGTGTTATTTGTGAATTTGATAATGATTATTCAATATAAATACATATATATTTTTATGTTGTATTTTATACATACGTATTTAAATTATTTAAGTTACATTTACTCTACATATTAAATAAATAATTAAATGTTCAATGTGTTGTTAGTGCTACAAGTTTTCTTCTTTTCTTCGTAATGCTTCTATAAGATATCTATGATTTATAACAAACCAACATAAATTCAACGCAATTGTTCTTAACGTAGAAGGATAAACTAAAGCCACGACAACATGGTCAAATGTTCGTAATAGAAGAGATGTACTGAATTGCATCACAGATGGAGGAAACCGTTGGTGAAGCAGTCACTCGTTTAAACCTCCCAGCTTAGAGCTCGAGTTCCATAGGATGAATTGCTTTAATTTAAGTGGAGTTAGGCCAGCACGTCGCCAATAGTATATGTCGCGAGGCTATGAGACAGTTTCAGGTTATGGGCCGAGTTTTGGTCTGCTTCGACAGTGTTTCTTGCTTATTCGACTTGGCTTAATTTGCCGCAGGCTTACTGTTAAATTAGTATACGCATATTATTTTGAGCCAAACTTACGAAACTTGTTATGTGACAGAATTGAAAAAATAATAAAATTAAAAAAAAGCAAAGAAATTTGCTTAGATACTATATCGATAAAAAGAACTTGTCAAAAGAACACTTAACTGTGGAATGTTTTTGGCACTTATTGTTAGATAAAAATAGTTTATACTCATATAGTAAATGAATAATTCATTATATACTATACTTTAGTTTATATCCTGCATATTCAAGTTTAATCATTAAATTCTCTAGGAAACAGATACTCACTATAAATATTATTTTTGCAGAATTATGAAAAATATAACTGCAATGTTGAGTAACATAGTTTTTCAACTTTTGATATCTGATGATTCTAGCTGTCGCATTTAATTGTTATATTGTGTACTATTCGCAAATCTTTCAATTTTTTAGATAAGAATCGGAAATTGTGAACGTCGAAAAAAGTAATTATTCCATCGGATGATCGGACGTTACGACAAATTGAATTGGAAGCCTGACAGACCAATTGATTATCCGGGCACTTAACTTCACCGGGCTTTTTGCAGAGTAGTAATCATAAATATAAATCCTTGATTTTGTGTTCAGGGTTCATGTATCCAGTTCATGTCCATTCAGTCAATTTACCTAGTCAACAATTCAGGATTTGGTAATCAAATGAGTACACAGCTTTTGATGTTATAATTCGAGTTTTTTTTAAAATAAAATACAGATATTTTGAAGTTTCCATTTTCCTTTAAAAAATTGCATCCTGTGTTACATCTAAAAATAATAATAAAACCAATTTTAATTGATTTACTTCAAGCTTCAAAGTTGTTCTCAAATTCCTAACATTTTGTATTAGAAAAAATAATATTTTTTTAGTTTCGGCAAGTATATCTTTAGTTTGATAAAAAGATGGTAATTTTTATATTATTATTTTTGCTCGTGCACACCAGACGAAAAAATCCCTCAAAACCAACAATATTCAACCTTCAATTAATGTTGATACCTGAATATTAAGCATATTTTATTGGATTAATTATGACTTGATGATTGCTTCCAAAAGATTTTTACCCTAAGTGTGACCATTGGTTTTATCATGAATCGTAATATTTGCTATTTTCATATCTCCAAAAAAATGTGTCAAACAAAGAAATACTCACGTTTACATATAGTATAAACAAAGACAAGTGAACTGCCGCTAATTATGATAATAGCGTATAATATTTACGTTACATTATATATGAACCTATATTATAAATGAACCTATTATATTTATGAATATAGACCGTAGATCTGCAATGGTCAATAAATGCTCGGGAGACATTTGCGCAGATTAGGTTATAAAATTGTTCCAAACCTAAATCTCTTAATTTAACTTTCACGTAAGCATCAATATTCCTTGAAAAATAAAATACTAAAATATCAAAAGAAAACAAATCCTTGTTAAAATGACGCTCCCGTAACGTTATCGATATACGATCGATTATTAACGAACTAGGTTAGTTACAACGCGCATGCATTTTGCGCAGATTCGTATAGTTCCGGAATAAATCTATATGGTAATGCACACTATATTATTTCAATTAAAATTAGACCTATAGGCTATCTGCATCGATTTGAATCAATACAAGTAGCGCCTCTAGTGGTGAGAATTTCTTAAGTTTTGGGATTAACGTGAAATTAAATATAACATAATAATTAAAATAAATGAATAAAATATATTACTAATATAGTATAGTATAATATATTATAATATAAAACAAAAATATTACATTCAAATGGCAATAATCGTAGTTTATGACATGCATAAACAAATCTCAGTTTAATCCCAATTACGCAGGTGGGAGCCACTAGGGCGGCGCTGATATCGCCATGCAGATAGCCTATTGTGTTTAAATTATTATTTTAAATATGTTTTCTTCTTGGTTTGACAATTTGTATTCCTATATTTGCACACTACATACTATTTTTATACGTTCATTTCTCTTTGTTTAACATATTGTTTTCGGAGGTATGAAAACAGCGTATTGACTTAATATGAAATTCGCTGTCGCTTAATAAGAATGTCGTCATATCGGTTCAATGAAAGTTTATATTTACAAAATGTCGGGTTAAATGTATTTTTTTCACGGTGCAGCAAACAATACAAGGGTGGCTGACCATTCAAAAATACAATTATCTTAAGGTATAATTTTTAATTGCTAATGAAAAATAATAATTATTAGACAGTGTGATTAGTTTTTAATAATTTTTAATTTTATCTCCGATTTATCACACAATATACTCAAATTTAACGTGATTTTATTAATTTTTAAGGATATTTTCCCGAGTTGTACATTATATAGTTGAAAGCTGGTTGAAAACGATTTTATGATCATTATTGTAATTGTAGAGATTTTTATTGTACTTAAATAAAAATAATAATAATAGTAATTAAAAAGCAACTAAACAATTTTTTAGTTACGAAAAAACATACGGATAAAATTGTATTATTTTATTATTTTGCTTATATTGCAATTTCCATTTACGCAATGTCGAAGTTTATTCATTTTGCGTTACTATAAATGACATTTAATTATACTTACTTTAACTGAAAATGATGGTCAGTATTATTATTGGTACATGTTTTCGATTTTTTCATATCGTGAAACTACGAAAAATGCATTGTCTGCGGTCTCGCCATCGGGATCTATTCCATTGATTTTACGCAGACTGTGTATCCGCGATGTCACGGGCTGCCTGTCACGAGCAAAGCTCTGACAGTGTTCTGAACTCGCGTGATTTTATTCGCTTTCATTTTCCGCATTGTGAGAGACGCTATCCATCCGACCATGATATTTCGTATAAAAATTTACCTTACTAGTGGAAATTCACTTTTACGAGGACCACATATTTGTACGTTGTTAAACTAAAATTTTGAAATTAAAATATATATTTCAATGTAAATTATTAAATGCGATTTTTTAAATAATTAATTTCGAAACTAATCACAAAAGTAAAAATAAACATTTAATCTTAAGTGCAAATAAATTGTTACGATTTTTCATCTATTAATTGAATGTCGTAAAATAATTTGTTTATTCAATTAACTTAGAGTATTCTCAATATGTTTAGATGCAAGTTGTTTTAAGGGCAATAAAATCATAACGACTTCCCGATATTGTCTTAAATTTATATATTCGTTACCTTAAAGTTGAAGTAATTTTATTACCGTCTGTGTATTACGTAAAATGATCTCGTATTTGAAACTTGAGATATTAGCAGTTGTTCAAGAAGCTTGGGTGTGAGAAATAGTATTTTTATATGCTAGATTTTCTAAACAAATATTTGAATATTAGGTGTGCAATATTAACGAACTCGCGAATTACTGAAAAAAAGTTTTTATGAATGTCGTAAAACATTTTTTACTATAAAAAGTAAGCTGAAGCTCATCTTCTGCGTATTATGTTTTTGCAAACAAATTTTTTTCCTCAAAGTGTAAAGTTATTTGTAACTATATGTTAAATAAATTGTTAAAATATTTTTTTATTTTCGTGGTTTTGATATAAAAAGGAAATATCTTATAGGTTTTATGTTTCTAACTAAAACGGTACATGAATTCTTTATAAATTAACTTGTATATAAATCAAAAGTATGTAAACATTTTCTGAAATATCGTATAAACAATTTCATTTCAACGTCATTCATAAAAAGTTGATTCTCTTTACGACTTTCCTACTTATTCTGATGAGATGTTAGATAGGAGTTAATAAAAAACACACTTGTAGCAAAACAAAAATATACAATATGAAGCTTTAAAATACGTAGTTACTATAGTATATCAAACATATAAAAGTGTACAAAAGTAAGATCTATTACTTTGCTTATTTTGAGGCGAACAAATAGCGTAGTTATACATAAATATATTCTTAATGCTTAGTTATTCTTTTAATAAAAAAGTTGTACATTTTCATAATGATTAAAAATTGTTCTTAAAGTATCAACTTAATTTAAAATGCGTATTATGTATGGTTAAAATATGTTTATAATTAAAGTATTAGGGTATCCTGAGAGTACATAAAGATGTTCTGATTATATCCTTGAACACGAATAATGATATCGACGTGCTCTGACAAGGATAAACGATACGCTATTGTTAGCTTTCTCAATACCATTATTACCACTTCCGGTTGAAATAAATTATTCGTTGTTCAAAGTTACAAAGTGTTCTATTATGCGATTTCGTGTTAGTCGATCTTTATTTCCACTCAGTTTACTGTGTTTTCATTATATCAATTGTGAAGTTTAACACATCAACAAAAGTTTCTAGAAAACTTCAAAAAGTCATACAAAGTGACAATACATTTTTTATCGATACGTTGTATTTGGAATAGTTAATCGTATTGTCAATGTAACCAAAATGACGCTTTTTGTTCATGTTTATTAAGTATATAATCATTGATGACTGGTTCATTTCTCTCTGCGAAATTATATACTACAAATTTACAAAACATAGAGATTCACTGTAGCAACGAATAATTATTTTGAGTTTGAACCTGATTGGTTTTAATTGAAAATGATGCATGCCTGCAATAATTTTTGCATATTGGTCTTGTAATGTTTGTTTAATTTTACAACAATTTAATTTAATTTTTATATTTCAAAATCTATAGTTGATGAAATTTATATACTAAAATTATAGAATTAGATTTAATGATGGTTCAATAAAGTATAGATTACGTAAAAGAAATTTTTTGCTGGTCACAAATGATCAAGATTCACTGATGAATTAATGATGAAACAATTTCAATATTTTATCGTTAAATAATAAAAGCCAGAACGTACCATGAAGTGCTTACTAATTATATATATATAATGTTACCCATATGAAAATGCCAGCATTACAAAAATTTCACATTCGAACCAAGACTATAACAACGACATTAGCATAACAACGTTGGACTAATGTTGTATTGATTGTTTTGCCAATGTTGATGCAAAACTGTCTGCCAACGTTTATAGCCAGTTTTTAACCGACACTGAACCGATATTGTTACCCAACATTAACTAACTAAATTTTTCATAAGTAAGATATCGACATATACTAACGTTGGGCCATGGTTTTATTCACTGTTACGCCAACATTGATACGAGATTGTTAGCCAACGTTTAAGAAGTAATTGACTTTTTAACTGACATTGTGATCCAACATTAATTATACATTATTACTTATTTATTATTAACAATCAATTATAATTAACTTAGTGAAATAATCATATAATATTATAATTATAAGCTTTAAACGTCTATATTTTTGAATTCTAGAGAAATATAAGAATTAGATGGAAAAATATTTTGTTAAAGAACTTATAATATTTATATTAAATTTAATTGCAATACCAATGTCTTCTACTATAACAATAATTGAAATGGTCTTTGCAAGTTCAACGTCCATGTTTCATGTCAAACTTTCAAATTTCATATCAAACTTCTAATCATAGTATTGTTTCTTAGTATAATCACTAAGTGAAATATTGACGGCTACATGTAACAACTTTGGTTTGATATTTCACTTATATGACTAACCAAATTCAATGTAGCTTATATTTGCAATTTCATTTTACTTCAAGATATTCCACCATAATAGTGTAAGAAATATTTAAGAAATTATTGTCTTTATGAAACAAAATAATATATATTCTAGCTGATAGCTGATCAAATCATGCGTTATGACAAATTCACTGTAAAGTAATTATTTCTAATTGTGCAAAAGCAATGTAATTAGTGTAATTACGCATATCGAATGTAAAAAAAATCATAAGCTCAATCAATGTTTTAAATTAACATCTCTCCAGTACTATGATACTAAAGAAAGCACCCCCAAATTAAAAAAAATAAGTCGGGATGCTGCCTAGAGATCAAGGTAGCGTGTCACGCTATGAAAAAAAAATAAGAATCGCAATATGCAATAATTTTGAGCTAATTAAAGACTACAAGTTACAAATAAAACATATGTGAAATATATTATATCAAGGGTGCTAATTTTACATTCTAAACCAAACCAGTGTTAATTAGTTAAGTTTGGGCAATCCGTAATGAAGATAAAATTTTCTTTCTTGCGGTGCTTGAGAGTCTTACATCAGCTCATAATTTTGAAGTTAATGTATCTCTAATATTATTTTTTTCGTCATGGGGGGAGTGTTCTTTGGCTTATTTTTAACTTTTAGTCTTTAATTAGCTAAAAGTTATAGCATATTGCGATGTTTATTTTATTTTTTTTTTCATAGAGATGATTATTTTTAATGTGGGCGTGCTTTCTTTTGTATCATTCCAGTACTCTTAAATGTAATAATAAAATTAGGAAGCTTTGTAAAGTTAACTATGTATTTGTTGTGTTGGTATTGGCGATTGTCTTCTGGACAGTCGCAGCGCGTAATGCCAAGGTGAAAAGATATTTTTACTGCAGTTGCTAAGAACAAAAAGTAAGAATACATGCTCCGTTTCCATTGATGCGACAGTTACCGTCATCTCTGTCACTCGTGTTCTAATCAATGAGAACATTTCCCGCCCAGTTGCTACTTACCAAATCCTTTACGAATAGAAAATAGAAAGAGAGAAAATTACTTCTCTACTTGACATACGGTACTTCCCATCTCATTAAAATGTTCCGTTTTATTACGTGACGACCACGAGTGCCGTAAAGAAGCATGATTTCGGTATTACTCCCTACGGTGAATAAGGTGGAATTGTGTATTTGAATATTTTGTTGTTTTCTGAAAGCTATCGAGGGTTTTATTTCACGCCAAATAAAATACATGTTTTTTAGAAATGTTTTTTTTTCAGTAAATATGTAAATTCAATGTATTACATACGATTTTATGTTTATGACTGCATTTCTCGAAATCCAAAAAATTGGCTAACTTTACGATATTAAATTTTGCATAACATGTAATATCATTAAAAAAATATAACGTCTATTTACCAGATATAAATCTCAATTTATACTGAGATAAAATAAACATAACGAGTTATTTAGTTTCTTTTTCATTAATTGATTTAAATATTTAATAAACAATTTTCAAAAACTTTCTGCCAATAATCAAATTGGCGGCACAATTATTTAATATAGCAGAAAATGTTCTTTCATCTTTTTACACAAGTATTAAGTTTTAATTAACATCTTTTTAGTTAGTTAAAACTAATATTACTAAAGTTACTTCGTCGTAAGTGACGCAATTTCCTTCGTCTTGTATAAGAAAAAAAAGAGCTGATTACACGAAGAACTTGATAGTAACTTCATAATGTAACTGCCAACAGGATATCGGTTACACCGTAAAACTTTTTCAATATTAACTTACTCACAGTTTTGAAAAAAATATAAATATTGTACATTAATAAAACAAGTGGTTCATAGACTTTTAATCGACTTTTTTATAGTTTTGTATATATTAACTATAAAAATGAAAAATAGAATCACTTAAACAATTTGAATTCATTAAATTTTTATATGTGATTAAAATCTATGTATTTATTTAATTTTTATTTAAAGCAGTGAATTTGTAAATTATTTGAAACATACGATTTAACATTTACTTGCAATGATAAACGAGTCAAGATAAACTCATTAAGTTTAAATTAATATTAACACCAGTTTCAGATTCATTAAAGTAATTAGTATAATAATATTAAGCATCGTTTTTATACATATGATATTATGTCTCGGCACGTGCTACTGTTGACATAATTATCTCAGCTATGATCTGAGATCTTTTTTAGTTGATTCATTTACAAGATAATAGCAATAAGATTACACGCTTTTAATTCGACACATTTCCGATGTGGAAAGCAGATAAGGTGAGACAAATTTTACTCATAATCCTTCCAAATACACTGGACAGCGTGTTGACAACCATATTGACAAATAAGAAAAATGAACAGAAGGAAAGGGGCGTTGAAGAAGGAAGAAACCTGTTCTTCAGGCTTTTAGTAGAACGTTATTCGGATGCTGCTCGGATCATAATATTAAGAGGATTATAGATCGCTAAATTATACTGACACTTTTAATATCTACACGCACGAGGGAAATTTCGTAATGCTCGTAAGATATTCGACCAATGAAGCAATTTGTACCGGCGCGTTAAATAACATATCGCTGTCCATTTCCGCCCGAATTATGAAGTTATTAATGGAAATTTTATTCAACTTATGTCCTTCGAGGTGATTAATAAAGATCATTATTACTATAATTAACATTAAGTGAATATTGCTGACATATTTATGGCTAATTCGCAGTAGAAATTTATTATGTTTTGTAACTGAATAATTGATTGGAATAATTATCACTTCGCTCTATTTGTATTTCTGTATTGTATTATTAATGTGTTTTTCAAATTATTTTAAAAATAGTTGAAAACTCATGCTTTATAGTTTTCAACTACATAATAACTTATGATATATTTTTTGGTAATATATCATTTTTTTTAAATTATTTTTTATTGGTCTAGAAATATATTTGTATAACAAAAGTGTTATTGTTTCTGCACTATTCACGCAAGAAACATCTTCCACTTTCAGAGCTTCGTTACTTCACAAGTGACTTAACTTTTGAGACAACGGTACTGCTGTTCAGTAAGCATTAGCCCAAATTGGGAGAACTGTTGGCTCATATAGATGGAGCACGACTTCCATTCCATTAACTGTATCCATTTTATTAAACTACTTTCATGTACTTAGAATATTTGTTTAATTATATGCGTTAATGATACAAATGTTTATATTATAAGTATTTAATAGACTAGAATAGTCTCAAAACTTATATGAATACAAAAGCCATACAAATATATATTAAATAGAGAACAAAAGAAAAAACTATTCCGATTAAAAGAATTTCATGTTTAAAATACTAGGGCAAGTAACTTTTTCTATGATTTCTTGAATGACTTCATTATTACATTTAAATATTCATGATTATTATTTCACTCAATCAATTCATTCTGATTATTATTCACTTGAAAATAATTATTGTTATTAGTATTAGTAATATTTACGTTGCAATGTTTTTTATTTAATTGCATTTCACAAACACGTTGCTCTTATTTCATTAAGGTAAATATCTTAGGTTTCTTGTCTTTCGATTTGTACATACTTATACATCAATATGAGTAAAGTGTTTCAGAATTTAAATTGAGATAAAAATATCCCGCATTCGGGATAATGTTTTTATTATTTTTCGGGGAAGCTGTGACGTGGTTTAAACGACCAATTATGTCGTCTTATGATAACTCAGCAATCCCTAATGTCAAGTATAGCAAAAGATGCTTTTAATTGTAAATTATATATAATGAACTGAAACGACTGTAAAAAACACGCCTGATGTCGATAGAAATAAAGTTGAACTTGCTTAGGGAAAATTGCTATGAAATGGTTATTAACCATGCGAAAGAAAAGGAGAGTAAAAGAGAAAAGAGAGAGAGAGAGAGAGAGAGAAAGACATAGAGAGAGAATAGAATCCGCAGTCAGAACACAACTAATAATGCACGTGTAAATCGTGATGGATATTGCACGCCGCAATGCAGCTTTCTTCACACAATCGTGCTAAATTAGTTACACGTTTTTCGCTCGAATATTTTGTTGTATATTTAACGTTTTAAATAATTTGTAAGCGGCACCTTTGTAAACATTAAATTTGCATTTTAATTATCGACTACGTGTAAAACATTTATTCATTTGTGCAATTATTTATGAATTCTGCGGCACTATCGTGACGCATAATACCGTTAAATTGTCCTATACATATATGTGCAGGATTTACTAAATGTTTGCTCAATATTACGCGGCTTAAGTTAAGCCTACGGAGTAACATTTCTTGAATATTAATTCTGCAACATTTGCAGTACATCTGCGGAAACTAAAATAGGAATGCATCTATTAAATTACGACGAGTGTTCTATGCAGATTGTTGTCATTGTACATTGAGCACTTTTCATCACTACATAGCTAAATTATTGTTATGTATAAACGTTGTAAAATGTATGATTAAAAGTTTCAAATATTAGTGGCGGTTCACGTTAACGTGAACATTAAAAAAATGTTATAGTTCGTATAAAAATTACACAAAAAATGATATAATAAACTTTCAAAACCTAATTCGTAATATCAAATTTAGTTAAATAATTATTTGACTAAATACGATAACTTCAATACGATTTTATATATATTCGTTTCCACACAATTTTAATTAATTTTTAAGCCGGAGATAACATTGATGTTTTTATTACAAATTTTGATATCTTTTAATTGAATTGCTGATTTAAATTATATTTGTGGTTTGACATTGCATTTTTTTTAGGTTGCTTTTGTTTATAAAGTTGACTGTATTTTGTAAAACTATGCATGCATTTATCATCATATATACATCCTTTTTTTAACAAGAATATAACGTTATTTATGTGTCATAATATTTGTTTTATCATTGTTAGTTTTTCTTTCCGTTATTTTTTGTTTTTAATTACATGTTTATTCGTTAAATTTTTTTACAATGCAATTAATTTGTACTGGCCATGAAACGTTACCTTCTATAGCATTTCATTGGTTAAAACGTAAAAAAATTTTTGTCGATTAGGCGTTTAAAAATAATTAAAAACTTACATTTTTTAGAAAAGAACACTGAAATAGTATATTTCATATCAAGAGTGACAAAACAACAAATTCGATTCCTCTTGCGAAGTTTACAATCCGAGCCGAAGGCGAGTTTTGTAATCACATGAGGAAGGGATTTCTGTTTGTCTCTCATGGTATGAACTATATTTTTCGTTACGAGGGAAGGAAAAAAAGCACTTTTCGATTTCCTCCTAGGAGTGAAAAGTGCGTTTTTCATGGCTGAGTAACGAAAATAAATTACAATATTAATTGTGAACGAAATATGTTAACAAATATGCGTATTATTAGAAAGAAATAAAAAAATTATACGAATGAAGCTGCTCAGCTTAATAAACCTTGATAGTTCCCTAGAGGAAAAAGCAGTCTAGATGTAGTATGGATGTAGTCTGGATACAATTTCTCAGAATATATCCAGACTAATTTTCCACGCGTGCCATATGATAGCGACAATTGTCACCACCATATCGCCATATACAAATTTAAAAGATGATGATTACATTTTTTTTGCTTATAAATTTAAAATAAAGTAATCATTAATGTCTCATTTTGGGTACCACAATGCATTTACGTACCGTTTCCATTAAAAGATGACATAATTGTACTATATATACTTCAATTACAATGCAGATTCATCATCGTGACAGAATGTAAGCTGATTTTCAAAGTCCAAATAACATTATCAATTATTTCGAATACATTAACAACAATAGGTTCTGCACCGTTGGAAACCTTCGAATTTATCTTTGTTTTCGATGTGAGTTAATTTTGTAGCCACAATTCGAGATTAAATAAAGGAAAATAAAAAGTGTCGTTTGATGCCCGAAGCTAGCTTTGCCATATGTATGATGGTAACGCTCTGTTCAAACTGCTGCTAGTAGTATTTGCATGTAATTACTAGTACAGCGATTTAACATTAATACTGCGCAACAGTATTTATACCACGAGTATTGCTTAGTGTACATCGTTACTACCATTCCGTTCCGGTTTCGTTTTTAGAGCGTGTCGATTCCTGCCGACAAAGAATACTGGAGAATCCAATAAAAAATGATAGAACAATTGAGAAATTCCAATACACGTTCCTATCGTGGCAGATCGTTCAATCGCAAGCATCAGTTTTCATTCTGCTGGAAAATGTAATATCAACATTTATTTTCTGATTTTGGAGCAATCGATTGATTTATCGATGCCATCCCACGAATACCAAAATGACTTATACAAAACAAATAAATGTATAATTGTGTGCATTTTTAATATATTACTTAATATGTTGCATTTGTTATAATATTTATATACATATGAAAATTATTGCATGTCAATCAATTTTCTTCGTGAAAAAATTAGTCTGGCAAAGTGTATCCAGGCTATATACAGTCTATATCCAGACTGCTTAATTTACTATAGTACATCGTTTATATAGTAAATACAAAATTTCAGTTATTCTTTTGAAATTATTTGTGTTTAGTTTAAAAAATGTAGTGCAAACTTTTAAAAACATGTTTTTAAAGTTTGCAAACATTTGAAAACATGTTTTCAAAAGCTTATCATTATTAGATTACATGCATGTAATCTAACAAAGTATTTTCTATTTTAATCAGCGACCTTTTTTGAGTCACTTCATTGTTATTCTAAATTAAAAGTATATCGGGACTCAATTTATCTTAGTAGTAAAACATATGAATCTGCCATCGTACGTACTTCTGTGATCTATTTTAAAGTATAACATGAATAAAATATATAGTCTATGAATTTGGCAAAGTCGTCGAGTCTAAACTGAATCGTTCAAATGACGATCAAATGTGTAACAGTTCTCGCGATTCATCTCAGGATAGCTAGTAACGATTTCCTGGCACACTCGTTAACACAAGAAACTGCATGTATCCTCATTGGTGTGGCTAATTCAAGCGCGCAACACAATTGGTCGAGGCGGGCCACAATATTCCCATTGACCGATGCAGCTGTTAAGGATCTCAATGAGCAGATTGACACGGACAGGTGTTCCGATCTTCGCCTTCTGTTTCAATCCTCGTTTGTCGCCTTCTTCTCCTGTGTCTCGTTACCTTCTACATGAATCTATATTTATAACTTAAGAATGGCACTCAGACAAGAATCAGCCAAATTCATCAACGGCATTGGATACGGCAGGTAGTGACGGAATTACGATCAAATCCAATGACATTCTTTGCGAGATGTCTTAGTTGCAAAATTATATCTGCAGAATTTCATTTCATCTCGGAAATGGTATTCAAATAATAGTAGAATAAATCAAACTACAGCATTTGGCTTTATTTCACATACAGAAATATTCAGAGAGCTTAAAGTAGTTTTGCTTTGGGTTAATTAACCAGCTTTTTGAACTTTTGTATTAGTTCGTATTTTGAGATTTCATTTGCATGTTAACGCCCGAAATAAACACAATGTACTCTTGCGCAGCTCAATCGAGCTCCGTTAGAACGCTAATAAGGATGCCTGATCAAGTTCTAATTAAGTTATTCTATTTAAACTCAAGTTCCGGTATACACTTAGCTCCCAGTTTGGACTCGAACTATAATGCAACATCCCCGAATTGATTTCTTCGAGGATAAAATGTCTGTGATACTGCCATGATTGGCATTTATTTTCGTATGAATAATTCGTGACTTAGGCAACATAAAATTTAAAAAATGTTATATCTGCGGAAACGTTATCCGCTGGAAACGAAAGATACGACCTCGAATTATTTAATAATATCTCGCAAGAATTTCATTATCAAATACAGAAGCTTAAGGAACCCAACTTTCTTCGAAGTCATCCTACTATATCTCGTTATCCTATAATGTATTTTTTCTTTTTCATTATTCTTATAAGACTGCTATATTATTTGATTAATTTCAATAGAATGCAATCAAGTTATTCTTTAGGTTATATATTTTTTTTATTATGATTGTTTTAACTTTTTTTGCTGTTATAAATGAATTGTTAAATGTTTGATGATATTTGCGCATAATGAACTATAACATATTAACATCGTAATGTAAATCTAACATTTTATTTATAAAATAAAATTTTATCAAATTATCATGCATTATGGTAATGCGACTTTGTTAATATTCATGAGAATAATTATTTATAAATTATTCAGTAATTTGGTATCAGTAATATATTGATATTATAATGTTCTTTATATAATCGTAGATCAGTCATATTGATTATGATTTGTATAAAATATTAGTATTATTAAAATGATAATGTTAAAGTTATGTTTTTTAAATTATAATTTAATCCAAAAAAAATTTTTATTTGAATTTCTCGAAAATCCTTACTAATATGTAAAAATAAAAATAGATTTGCTTGTTTATGGAAGTAACAGGGCGAATTTGTGATAATTCCGAATTAGCATAGCAACAGTTCTTATGCAGAACGTTCTTATTTACCATTGCTGCTTGAATGGTCGATAGGTTTCATTAGAATTCAATTTAATAAGTTTCTCTTAAATAATGTTTAAAAATAAAAACTGTGGTATATGGACAGGTAGTCACAGTTAAGGGGCACAGATAGGGGGTTATGGGAGGGCTATAGAGGAAGGAGAATCAAAGAAAGGTTACTCGTGTAAAGCTGGGGATTCAGGTATAATTTGAATAAGCTTCCCACAACTGCTTAGTAGAAATTACGGACATTTTCCATAATCTTACCTTTTCTAGTCCTTTCCCGTTCTAGACTCTTCTTAGCAGTTGCATAAATGTCTTCATTTGATTTCTATTATTGCAAATAAATGAAAAAAAAGATAAAAGTAAGCGCAAACATACATAACATTTTGACAAGTGTTGAATCTATAAATATACATCATTATGCAATCTAAGTATTAAATGTATTCATTAATAATGATGTCATAATGAGATCATCATAGCGTAGGAAAAGCTGCACATAAAAGTGCGCAAGTATCCAATTCGTGATGATGATAAAAATAATTGGATTCGTCGAAAACAATTTCATTTGTCCCCTTCACTGGATAATCTCGGCAGAGGGAACTTGTTCGTGTCGACAGGAATACTTCCAATCGAATCTCATCCCCTTTTGAAAATACGCTGCCGTTAATTCTCAAGGCAATGCGGCGCTGGCGGTTCGATATAGCGAAAGGCGGATTTCGCTTGCCGCGAAACGAACGACTCCTCTCGTCTGGATCCAATCGACTCAACAGCACTTTAATCCCAACAAGAGCAGGTAAACTCCGTTTCGCGATTTCCAGGCCGGAATCCCACGACTGGTCTGGATATTCTCGTCGAAGATCGAACTTTCCCAGCGGGAGCCATGTGTGCGGAAGGCAGATATGAAGTTACGGGGATTTAATTAGTTCCAACTTCGAAAGCCGAAGGACCAGAGTTTAGCAGGCTCGATTCACCTCTAATCGGCACCCCTAAGGTGTGATTGTTCCAGGATTAGCTGTGCTTCCTCCGGTTAATTGAAACCTTCCAAAGCTCCAGATCGTGTCCGAGAACGTTTCAAAACTGTCTGGATTCTTAAAAAGTTGCCGTTTCGTTCACGCGTCTTGCAGCTGAACTCAACTCTCTCTTGTTCTCTATCTTACTGTGTCTTGGAGCCTATTTGACGAAGATTCGAGACGACTTTTGCTCGACGCATTGTTCAGTTAAGAAATGACGCGCTCCTGTGAAAAGGAAGTATTTCGGGATCTATCACGATGGGATTGGACGAGCTTTTGTTAGCGAATGAAAACGCCATTCATTGTTGGAGACCCTACTTTGCCAGTTGCGAATTATGAAGATAATACGTTGATAATAATGAATATTCTGTGCCGATCATCTTTGGACAAAAGTAAGAGTAATTAAAAAAACGTCAAATTGTTTTGATTTTTCATGTTACTTCTTTCAAGTATGATTAGTTTTACGTCACGAGATTCCCAACGAAGTCGATACACTTCTATCTTAAGTTTACGACAGATACTTACGACGTTAAAACTTTTAGCGAAAATACAACTTTGTTTTTGACTTAAATTTTCACTGGTTTGCGAAAACATTTTTGCTTTCAGATCATTGTTTTTGAATAATGAAAGTAATCTGCCGAAAAATTGACTTTGAAAAATACGAGAATGCTCAAATCTGATAAATTGTTTTAACAAATGTAAACCGACAATTTGAAAAATGTTTTTCGGTCCTGTGATATATCCGTTCAAATAAATCAAACAATTTCATTTGAAAATTTGTTTTAAAGTTCATTGTTGATTTTTCAAAGCATATCAATTTTTCTACAGAAAATATTCGTCGTCGAGATGCTCGTAAGTTATGCATAGACAAAAATAACTCAGCGTCGCAAAATAAATCCAATTAACTCGTTGCCGTGAAAACAAATAAATCGATGAATTCTCGGATCGTACTGAGCCGAATAATGAAAAGAGTGGAACTAGAATTAAAGGCTTTTGTAATATATTGGCGCTACGAAGCGTCAATATTGCAAAACGAATTCGATAAACCAACGTTGGCATTTTTATATAAATTGGATTTAATTCATTATCGAAAAATATATTTATATATTCACTCTTTTCATGTAAACTTTTTGCATGTATAATATTTACCTTTTTTGATCACATTGCAATTACGACGATAAACATTAATAACAGTAATTGAAAATAATTAACAATAATACCAATGTATAATAAATATGTCAAATTTATTAAAATAATATTAATTGTAATAAATATTATAGAACATTTAAATGTTTTTTAATAATAAGTAATTTTATATTTAGTGTAATTTACTGTTTGTTTATATATATATATATATTATATTATAATTATAAAATATTTGTAATTCATTTTTACATTTCATTGTCAAGTTTATTGTATGCAATTCATATTTCTAGAACAGATACCATGTAATTACATCACGTATTTATCAGAGCATAAAACGAAGAAAGAATGACTCGCAAAGTTCTAAGAAAAAAGTAAATAAAGGGTAGAGAAAAAAATCATATACAGTAGACGATTTAAGAAAACGAAGACTTCGTGATTTCAACGTAAGCGAAATTAAAAAAGACTCAATGTAATACATTTTGTACTTCATTTTTTGAAAACGTATTTAAAATTTATGAAATATAGTTTTGTTATTATGATTAAAGTAGATAAGTAATTAGACATTTGAGACATATATTTCATCTTTATTTCCAGGTAAATGTGTATTAAAGCAACGTTATTACTAGATATATGTAACAAAATGATCTTAAATATATATTGAGGGAATGTGCCTCTTTTGTATAGTCTCCTTTTTAATATAAATGAAATTTTGTTTATAACATTTAAAATTAAATGAAATTAAAATAAGTCATGAACATGTATTATATATTTCATCTAGAGCAGAGGGGAGCTAAAAATAACTTTTACCCACCTAAATTGAAGGTAATTATTTCATATTATTTTGTCCGTGTTATTTTCTGCAAGCTGTCAATTACATAAAATTAAAGATTTTCTGGAAATAGTGAGTGACGCTAAGCATAACCTGCAGGATACTTACATCCTGTTTATGCCAAAAATCTTATCATAATTTGTCCAGTAGTAGCAAAATGTGATTGGTCGTAAGCCAAGAACTTGTTTTCAACTTCTACACAATAATTTGTTATGTTGCTAAAAAGTATCATATAAAGAATAGTACTGTCAATCCATGAAACGCTGACATTTTGATAGTGCTTTGGAAATCATTTCATCGAGCGCAAAACTCGTCTGCAAAGATGACAGTGCGCAATTTTCATAAAAATGTCGCATGTTCTGACAGAAGCTACTTTGATAATGGCAATAACCAAGGTTTCATTTCGCTTTTGATCGTTCATGTTTGTGTTTACGATGTTTATGGAACGAGAGATGGCAGTAATATTCGTCTGTGCCAGGCAAAATCCGGGAGTTTGCAATTAGAATCCAGCTTGGTTGCAAGATCTGATGTAATCATGCTAGGTGATTAATAATCACGGGAATTCGCAGTTTAGATGGAGGTAAACCAAGCGGAAGTAAAAGGAACAGGAGTAACGAAGAAAGACGAAACCGACTTTCTGCTTAGGCTGAGACGAAACTAAATCTTGAGGCAAAATTTCGTTGGGACATTCCAGTCACGTATCTTCGTGGAATTAAGTTCTATTTCCGCGATGGCCGACTAAGCGGAGTTTTGCTTTTGGCAATAGTTTAGCAGGATTATTTATCCATGTAGCAATAATAAATACCCTCATCTTTTGCTATTTAAATAGAAATTTGCAATGGTTTCATTATCTGTTATGAAGCTTCTAATCTCGAAATTGGTCTTTTGTTTGATTTGCTACACGCCGAGGTTCTTATCTTTTTTCTTTATCAAAAATGATTGCAAAGTAAAATATAAGATGAAACATTTAGTAACTTGGTAGATGGCAATATACAGATTATAATTTTCTGGAATGTGACTACTGATAAAAAGTAAAACATTTTTTGAAGAATTAAGAAACAATCATTGCACCTCGACTATATGATAAGCTTAGAAAAATATGCAGTAGCGGTTAACGAAGCAGAAACGTTAAGCTGCCCGCATTGGCATCGTTCGCAAAAGCTTTCTGTGGAAGATTGTCAGGGGAGGGGGGACTAACAAAAATACTTCGAGAGAAAACAGGCAGAAAGAAAGCGTTGAACTAAAGGATGCCGCTAAACTAAGTAATAAAAACACAAACAGAGAAAAATAGTACAAATAAACGAAAAAATAACGATCTTACAGCATTATTGTTATTAAAAGTGTTTTTCAAAAATTTTTACTAACACGTTCCTCGTTTAGTTTTTATTCTGAATTTATTCGACATGGCGATTACGTAATACTAAACAATAGTCGTGTCACGCGGCTGGAATGTAACTGGTCCAAACTAAATTACTCTGAAAATGCTCGAATACGTGAAAATATCTTACAAGCTTTTACGCTTTCTAAACGAAAATTCCGACGCATTGGATAAACGAGGCGTCCCTAAATTCAGCGAGACCCAGCCTTCTCGTACCATGCGCTTGTTTCCGTTGAAACTTACGACCTTCCTCGAGGAACTTATTAAATTTCATAGAAGTTTTATTCCCGCTGCCATGACTGAAAGCCGATCTGGCAGGCGAGATACCGGCACAATCTATGCCCGTAGTTTTTAAGCGGTCTCAAGATTAAAATGTTTTCCATATCATCTCCGGGCTCACAAATTTCCGCCATGTTGCAACTTACGTCTGTTTTCAGAGTTTTCTGATTATATTCCAGTAGATTCATTTTTTTGAATATTAAATTCTAGTTGTATTAACAACTATAACGATTTTCTTCTTCATCCATCAATTAATTCAAACCGTTTCTTTTGTTACAGGTAACTTCAACATTTTATATTTAGTGCATATAACCAATTCGTAAGTATGTCTAATTCTAAAATTAATATTTAGTACAGTATTTTTATTGAATCGCGCGAATCCTTAATTAGGTTAAGAATGAATACAGATCAGTTTTATATCAGTTATTTCTCTGTAATGAAGGAGAAAATGAAGTGGGAATTCTTTTTATAACTGTAACATTTAATATTTCGATCATCTGTTCAAATGTGAATGTTGGTTACAAACGATATATCCTTCTTATATCCTTGATGAAGAAACCTCGTTAAATAAGTATTGATTGGTTGAAAAATTACCATTAATTTAGATCTACTTTGAGAGTTTCAAGATTATCGCAATTCGACATTGACTTAATTAAGGTAGTCGATCTTTAGTGTTGACTTCCCGAATGTAACACTGACGCGCAATAGGACTTTTGGTTGATTTACTTCAACAAACTGTTATTGATGTGATTCCGAAAGAGAAAGTGGAAAATAAAGGATATATATTATTCTGAAAGTCAAAAGAGGATGATCTGGGAGGAAGGCTAAATGCATTTGAAACGGCTGTCAGATGCCTGTTCTGAAAGACAGATTGATGAGTATTGCATTCGCGTGCCGAACTGCGAGTCCGTTCACTCGTTTTCGTCCTAACAGCCACTCGGCTAATGCGAAACGATTATAGAGAATTACACTGTCAATCTACAGCTTTTATTTTTGGAGCCATACTAATCGATTATTTTTTATCGAATAAATTTCAATTGGGTTTAAATGTGAAATTAACTGAATTCTTGCCAACACATGGGTTTACGTAGTTCAAGTTATATTAATTTCACAAAATTTCTATTTTTGTAGTTTATATTATAAGTCATTAATTTTAGTTAAATTATACTTATCCTTAATCGGAGTTTTATTTTCACGCACTGAATCATAAGACATATGAAAATAAAGCATAGTCGTAAAACTGATTAATTGTTAAATTTTACCTTAATATCACTTAATCCATGTTATAACAATGCTATAAAGTATGACTTTGTTATTCTTAGAAAATGTCTTTGTTACTTTTTATGTACTTTTATGTATCTTTTGAATTTAAACTAAATTAAATAAGAAATCGAAATTTAGCAATGATCTGGTTTATATAGTAATTAATTTAAGTAATTACTTAGAAATATTTAGATTAATTATTCAAAAGCTTAAAATGTGTAAACAAGAATATAACAATTATTTTTTGCACATTTTAGAATGTTTAATATACAAATAGATGTACATGTATAAAGCGATAACATGAAAGTGTCACAAGAATTTCGATCTTTTATATAAAAATTTGAGATATTAATCTTCTCAAAATTAGATATATTACATTGTGATTCGAAGAGTATAACTTAAAACTTAATTATTTAAGTAATATAATTTCGTCTCGCATAAAAGTTAAATGTTCTGCATAATAGTCGATTAAGGAATATATTCTGGTTATGAGTCGTTAAAAAGTTCGTTATGAAAATACGAGATCATTTTACTTACTCTATCTGTTTACGATTGATCATAAAATACTTAGTCTTAAATTAACATTGGATTTGAAGGTATGCAACAAATTTATGCTAGTATAATTTGACTAATGCCGTTTAATATTAGATATTTTTTAATAAATTTAAAATTGTTATCAGACTTTAAAAATACACAATTTTAACTTTAAATATATACAATTAATATTGCTCTTTCTAATACACAGCTAAAAGAGATGTTTTAACTTAAAAGATTATCGTAGCAATTTTTCAAACATTTTTAGATATCAAATCTTGAATTTTAATAAATTGAGTAATCAATTCTAAACGAGTAATCTATGGGAAATATTTTATCTCCCTTGGTACAAAATGTACTATTAGGTACCTAAATAGTATATTTTGTACCGAGGGAGATAAAATATTCTATTAATATATAATTCTTTTTCCCGAGCGAAGTTTACACGTAAAGGAAGCCGAAAATGCAGTTTTTAAAAAAACGCACTAATTCTAAAAACTGAACTTTCGGAACCGCGTGTCAAAAATGTATTAATTCAAGTTGTAACGTACACTTTCGTAAATTTAATTCCTTTTACAAATGGAACTAAAAAATTATTATTTTGTGAAAGTTCTTTCTAAGCTACTAAGTTAAAATCGCGCTATGTGCATTTCGTGTTTTTATTTTTGTATAATATGATTTTGTCACGCAATGCCGAAAGTGCAGTTTTTAAAATCAGTGCGTTTTTTAAAAACTGCAAACGGCTTCCTTTTAACAAAAAGTGATTTTAGCACCACAGAGAATAAACGGAAGTTCTTTTTCCGTTTATTTAAAAAGAACTATCGAACTTATCTTCTTTCGTACAAAGTATATACTTTGTACGAAAGAAGATACGTTATATACTATCAAACCTGTCAAATTTAAACGGCGATTGTCATATGACATTGATTTAATTTCGATATTTAAATTTTCTAAACTTAAGACACCTACTTAGATTTCATTTTGTCAGTCAACAATCCTTCATATTGAATGTTCGATATTCTGCTAACTTAATGGTAAAATCCACAATTTATTATAGGAGGATAGGATAGTTCATATTTTAATTTAAATAAAAGCTACATATGATAGGCTTTTGTCACGAAAATAAATCTAAATTAATTTTGATAGTCAAGATAAATATTGCATGATATTTACTCTCTAAGAACATCAGAGTCCTTTTAAAATTATTAAAAATAAACGTTAATAGCATTAAAGTTGACATTTATTAATCCTTACTAATGAATTGCATCACGTTATTGAATTACTTTCACTGACGATAACAAGATAAAATTACAGATTTCCATATTCAGTACCGTAACACGGTGTAACACATTTCATCAAAATAATAGTATATTGATAACTATATTCATTAGCCATTGTAAGGGTTTATGTATATATTAGAAACAACTCGATTAAACAACTATTTCTTATCTTGATGCATTATACGCAATCAAGAATCATGATTTTCTCTTTCAACCAATAACGAGAACTTAAGAGCTTCTTCGATTAGGAGGTGGTAGTAATGTTGAATAAAGTGAAATAGCTGCAAGACACGCGTATTAGCGTGTTAGTGCACGACTCTGCTTAGAAGTGAAGTGGTGTTATGTTAGCTTCCAAGTATATCCACCAAAACACATTGAAATACTTAGTAGTCTATACTTGTTCAAAGAAGTTATCGAAACAGAGATAGGAGTAGAAAAGATAGAAGAACAGGGGTAAGGTAAAATGACTATGTTGCGTATTTAATCTAATGTATTTCCGCAATAAACTTTAGTGCTATATTGTTGCTTACATAGCATAAGTTTTTACTTTTATTTCATTGTAGAATACACGTCATAAAATTTTTACTGAGCGTACGATTTGAAAATTGATTAAGAAAATAAAGTTGAAAAATGATTAAGGAAATAAAATTATATAAGTATCTTACATTTATTTGACTGTTATATTTTATTATGCAATGAGTATCAATATGTTAGACATTTTAAAGAAGTATTTAAAAATGAATGACGTTGCCAAAAAATATATAAAAAATATCAAGATTTTTTTACTGAAAGATGTTACCAAAAATATATCTAAGAATTAAAATGATTAGTTCTTTATTTTGCGAAAATTGGTATAAGATTAATACCCTTTAGACATTAGTTAATGTACATAATCATATGAGTTTAGCATGGAAAAATTTCACTGTGTATTTATTATTATTTATTATATTTGCTATTTTCTGTTTTCGTTTTTTGTTATTTAAAATGTGTAAACATTAGTAAATTATCTTAAAATGTTCGTTTGCATCAATCCTGTAGTGATATAGTATAGAAATATATTCTTCGCTGTACAGAAATTAAGTAAAGAACAAGCTTCGGCGTTGCACTTAAGTTCGCAAAGTAAACTTAGCATTCTGTGAATGGTATAGCTTTACTGACAAGCTGGTTAACTGGTTTGTTGATTGTGGTGGTCTTGCTGTTTGAACTCTACTCCCTTTCGTCCCAGTTTTCTCATCTGCACACGTGTCTCAAGCAGTTCGCTGACTCTATCGTGACAGTAAAACAAAAAAAAAGTTACACACACTCGTGTAAATTGCCATGCAGTACAATACACTGTGCCTAATTTCATTCGCACTATATTTTAGTTTGGATTGGTAACTTTGTAACTAGTAAAAAGTTTCAGGATAATATATGCAACATTTATCTGTCATAATCATCAGTGCGTATTTCTCATTAAGCATGTTCTATATTAAAGGTTGAGTACAATTGTACTTTAGAGTAATTCTTCAATACCCATGACACTTCTTTATTTGTCGTTACTTTGAAATTGGTGGCAGCACCTTCTACTTGGCGTAATGACTTACGAATTCGAATGCGTTACTCGCAAACGATTGGCAGCGAGTGGTAAGAACTTTTAAATTGATTTGGAGTTTCGCCAATGGTGAACGATTGTCTGCTTCTCGTGTGCACCTAATTGGTTTTATTACGTGGGCTGGTCCGACGCGATAAAGCCGGACCCATTCTAGATCATAAAGACAGAAAAATGCATTGTCTTTAATAGTGCGTTTCGCGCCTGATTTTGGCATTTTCAACGTTCAATAACTCCATCGTACTCAACATCGAAACTGCTGAAAGGGATCCCCTTGGATGCGCAATAGCGATATTATTGTTCTGCGCGGAACGTGATCTCTTACTTCACTACTTCTTTTACTATCCATAAGGATATCTTGGCGAATGATCACAGTAAACTGATATCGTAAAGAGCCATAATTATGTTTCTCTCGTGGATCAAGGTAATAAATTTGCAGATTCACTGTCAAGATATCCCTTTCAGACCGAACAGGCGATAATTCTATGAACCAACGACGAGAAACACGGTCAACAAGTAGTCGACATTGGAATGACGTACGCTCCGTTGAGCAGTTTTGAACAGCGGTCATTACGAGTGCTGCGTATGTCAGAGCGCTTTGTGTCCAAAAACATCAATTGTCGATCAAAGATCGGTGAAAATGTGATTGAATGTAACCTTAGCTGAATATCTAATTAAAGTAAGTTTGGTATAATGATAATCCTAGGAAAACTTAAATAATATAAATAGTGACGAAATTCCAAATTTTCAACTTTCATTAACGAAATCATATACTCAATATTAATAATTTGGGATTTAATCATAAGAAATAAATAAATACTAATATACATGTTTTATATATATGTATGCATAATTTTCTTGAGAATTCTATTGTTAAATTCTCATATATATTATGATCATATATAAATGTATCTGAATAAGAATATTTATTATTTCAATTTCTAACGTTAAACATACATACCAGACAAATTTATAATTATAATAATTATTCAAAATAGTAACTTTTCACTTAAGTTTCAATAAACATTAGTAAATAGTTACTAATTAAATCATTTATTAAAATATAAAACTCTATATTTATATTATCAAAATAAACATTTTATTTTCTGAAAATTAGCATTACATTATAATATCTTTTGTGGTTTGAAGAATGTAAAAATGCAAAATTTTCCTGAAGTAATTAGTACAAGAAAATCAATTTGCTTTAAACCCATAATAAATACAGCATGTAGAGACTCAAGTATAATAATCTCTTATCATTTTAAAAGCATTAAATGCGCATAACGAAATCTTCTAGTCAACCATTAAGGATACACCCTCGTTTTTGATATATTTTATAATTGCCTTTCTCTATTACTCCCTACGGTTTGGTGTAAACCGACTGCGAATGACGCTTTAACGAGGATTTCACTGTGAAACAAAACACCCTATAAAGCATCTTGGGACCCCTCGAGAGGCACGTAGACCTTTATAAATTTTGTGATCCGCCCACCGGAGCAGGATCTGCTATTCTCAAGGATTCTTAGCACGTGCTCTTGTGCGCACTGCCGTTGGAAGTATGCCGGGTCGTAGAGGAGGGCTACTTTTAGCGGGAAAGCGTGTGTTTGAGCAGAGAACGTGGGACAATCGGTTCTCGAGCAGCACGAATGAGACAGAGAATGGCACAGACTGGAGACATCAAGACTCCCTCTTGAATGCGGTTATTCTGCAAGAGACAGTAGAACATCAGCATTGTCTGCCTTTGTCATTGTTATCGATCTTGCTAAGATTAGAGGTTATTCAACGAACTTTTTCTAGTCTCAAGAGAAAAATTAAACATGCTTGATTTGTCAGTTTTAACAAGTTATATGCACTGACCACACCTTTTGCGTAAACAAATTTGAGACCCGGAACTCAAAGTCGATTAGACTACCACAACCCTATCCAAAGATTCAATGATCCCACGTGAATGCTTGTGTGAGTGCGCACGTGTGTTGTGTGCTTCGAATGAATTCATTCTTCGACTCCGCCACAATTGGGTTCGGTTCGATTAGTTCTATTCCTCAATTTGCGACGGGGATGAACTCATTCTGTATCCTATTGACTAAAACGATTGGCCAAATGAGGGGAAAGATTTAATAAAAAGAGCCAATTGAATGTGAACGATACTTGCCGTTTTCGTATACGTGTGATCCTTGTTTATGCCTACTTATTCACCTTTTTAAATGAACAATATTCCATTATGAAACCTTTATATGTGTATTTAAGATGCATATATATATTAAAACTATGATGTACACAAAATTGATTAACAAATAAACAGTCTAACTAAATAAATATAAATATAATTAAAATGTGAAATTTAACGTTATCTACGTGACAAATATCTAACATTACTAAGTCTTGCTAATAAGTATAGTTATTCTTTAACATTATCCAAGGTCAATATATAAATAATAATCGAATTGCATTCGAAATATCATCATAATTTATGTATATATAAATAATCATTAAATTTGTTAGCAGCAAAAAATATAGCTTTTTTTTACAATGGATATTTCTACAATTAAAATATAAAGCATATGTGAAACATTACTTTAACTGTACTAAACATAATTTGTTAAAACAGGGCTAAAAATGGAATAATTTAATTTTAATTAGTAACTTTTATCTATAGTTAAATATTTAATATATGAATATCATGTTTGTTATGACTTACATTTAAAAACATGTATTAAGTCATACTGGGAAACCACGTTCATTAATGTTAAATATAGTAAAGATACGTCAGTTGTATTATTTGTTCTCAACAAGCAAGATGTTATGTATATACATAGGTGTACTTTGTCTTCTATACATATATCTACATGAGTTAAAGAGCTTATATTATGCCATGGCGGTCCGTCGAGATATTCTAATGAGAAATACTAATTTGAATCTTAACTTAAATCAATTTGATGTATTCAAGTATTAATATCAATGTGTTAAAATGAATATTAATTTGTCATTTTCAGAATTTGTCATTTGGGGCAATGTATACACAAGTATAACACAAGAATTTGTTTTCTACATATCAAATGTATACATCGGAAAAATATAAAACCTACGATACTTTGAAGGTCTAGGGTTATATTCCCTAAAAATTTTGTTGATATCGTAGTTTTTACGTGATTCACATACAAACAAATAAACAACAATATTTTGAATTTCATATATTAGTAAGCATTCAAGTTGCAGATATTACTATACTACTCTATTATAAAACTTAATTTTAATTTAATTTTTAATTGGAAATTAAAATTTTTTATAGTAAAAGTTTGCACTTAAAAACTGTACAATGTTTTTACAAACAATACAAATATTAAGATTTCTTAACGCATGCGCAAAGTACGAACTATAAAAATAAAAAGCTATGAAATTTAATCTAATGGGAAAGCTACAAAGTGTTGGCTAAGTTTCTATATCTTAAAATTGCGTGAAAAGATTGCATCGGATTAAGTGACTTCCTCTTCTTCGTATACCCCTGACTGTGCTCACTTGGCGTTCTTAAAAAAGTTTACGAGATAAGATATTCGTCATATTAATGGATTTAACGCCTAAAACAAAACATGATAGAAAACTCCTACGATTGGTGGTAAAAATACTTTATCTTATCTCTTCATTTAATTAAAGTCTAGAAACGATGCTAAAATTGCATTTACGATCATTAAAAACGTACAAATTATGTCAAAGTTTTTATTACGTCGCATTAAAACGAATATCTTAAATTCTGAATTTATGGGATTCTTTTGTTGTTGCTAATTCTTTTCATATCGCTGATTGCTTGCTCTTATAACGTTAATCTCAAACAATATTAATTCAATGTTCATTGAACTAAAAATAGATAAAAAGTAAGTTTTCTAAATATTAGACGATATTATATGCATTATATTCTCTGGTTTTGGTAATGCTTATACATTTTGGTTTATGCTGTAAGAAATATAAAAATCTATTATTACATAATATAAGTTAATATATACATTAATGTATAACATAATAAGTACTTTTTTGTTAAAACATATATTTTATTAGAATAAGTGAAATTTTCATTTGGTTCATTCGAAAATTCCGCGAACGCAACTATAATACAATCGATAAATATAATGATATTTTGTATTATTTTTATAGACTTTATTTCAGTGAGAATAATTGTAAACAAGCAGTTAATATGACCAAGCGGTGCACTTATTGTATGACAACAGCAAATTTATACAATGAAAATTTGGTTGTTATAAAAGAACAATTCATTAATCCAAAAAGTAACAAGCCGCATCAATTATTTACTCAATATATTTTTTGTGTGTAAGCAATATTGTTTTGTATAAAAAAAGGTTGTAGTTCAATTTTATACCGTATTTATTCAAAGTATAGACAATGTCAATTTTAGTCATAAGTATTTCATACAAACAAAATAAATAGCTGTTGGATTTTATTTTATGATAACAGTATTTTAACCACAAAAAGTGTCCCAGTGATTATATAAAATATCTTTTATTTGAATATAAATTTCAAGGAAAAAAGCGTTACATTGAAACGATTGTTACCAAAAGCTCCACCACGTTCCATCCAATTCAATTGATTTTCTAAATAAATACTTGTACATATACATCGATATTTAACAATATCTGAAAATAGTTTTTCAAATTCTTTTCATGTTGATTTATCCTCGCTATTAATCCAATTGACTGTGATAGGTTGCTCATACTTTTTACCGCGTATTTCGGTTCTCAACGTTCGAATTCAGTGGAACGAAGTCGAATATTTGTATTCGTTCAAACAAAATGCACTTGCGGCACGATTCGTTCATGTTGTCGTTTAAATGCATCTATGGTTTAGGTATCGCTTCCCATTTGAGTCCATATCGAATACGCGGGTATACAATGTAAATTGATGAACGGAAGAAGGGACGACAAGAGGACGAGGTGAAAACTGCGTTTAAAAAAATGTACAAATGGAAGTATGAAAAAATGCTCGATACAAGTGGCCATCGTTGTTTTAAAAAATATTCATATTCAACACATCATTTTTCGTGTGTTAGTTGCTCCAAACACTTTATTTTATAGATATTTACGACTATAAATAGCGTTCTATTTCAATTATACTGGTACATGTATTTAGAATTATTTTTATTTACTTGCCGATACTATATCTTAAAAAATAAATTTTATTTGCATTAATTTATCAAATATTACAGTTTATAAATAATAAAAAAATTATTTCATTTTTGAAAATAATATTTGAAAATAATTATGTTATTAATTGAATCAGTCATTTATGATGCGCTAAAACGGATTGTGTATAAACGTTTTTGCTTTTACTTCGAAGTTGAAACGCATACGAGAGTCAGCTTTTTGTTTCATGAAATATTTTACTCGCACGTGTTATTATGTTATGTTTGTATATTTGCGGTTTCTTTGACCACAAAAAATAGTAACATCTATCAAATGTATTAAAGTCTCTGCATTTATAACATTTTCAACTTTTGCTTTTTGGCACAGATCAACTCTCAGTATCATTGGTGTCTTTCAGTTAAGCCTATAATGAAGCAGAAAGTTAAAACAATGCAAAAGCCGGAAAATACTTTAAATGGTATACCATAAAGGAATGGTATTATAAACTTCATAAATAAAGTCCACTAAAATAACTTTTTTTACCATTTTTTAAGACAGTAATATGCACTGCTCTTTATAATGAATTTTATTTTATGTAAAATGAGATAGAAATACAATTTGAAAATGAATGATTGATCGAACAATAACTGAAATGTATTCGTTTGAACTGTTGGTTGCGGGACAAAGTTAAGCAAAGTTTAACATTCGGTTATCAATGCAAGGGGGAAAGTTATGGTTATAACTGTTGTGCGATTTCTGATATATGATTTCAAACTTACGGTTTAAAGTTGCAAATGCAATTTACACGATAGTGATCAACATTTTTTACCTTTTTTTCAAAACGAAATGTTTCTGCAATCCCAATATTTATTTCTAAATTTAATAAGAATATTGTTTTAGACAATTAGATATTGCATACACGAAACAAAAAGTTAATTTATATTTTTACATGTTTTATTATTTTAAAAGAAATCATCTTCATTACTTGTTCACGCATTAAACTTATGCACACTTTTATAAAATATTAACTATGAACTCAGTTTTTTTCCGGCAGTTTAATTTGCAACATCATGGCGACAGTTTACCGTGTTATTTGTTTTAATTTGAACAACAAGCAAGATGCCTAACCACAAAAAAGCACAATAACGCGTTTAAGAAACTTAAATATGCACTGAGAATTAAATCCAGCTCAGTATAAAATGTCTTTGGTTTCGAATTTTTTGCACTATGACGACATCGCTTGGAAATGAAGGCTTTTTGAACTCCCGGGTAAAAGATACTTTGTGGAAATTATAAAAGGAATTAAATGCTCTTTTTACGAGATAAGCGTTTCTTTCCCGTAAAGCCAAAACTTTGTAATATTAAATTTACTTTTCATTAACTGGCGATCCACGTCACTTTTTATGTCGTTATTCGATTTAAAAAAATAATTATTCCTATAAAAGTCACAAATACATTTTAATATTTATTGGGAATAATAAAATGTGAAATGCGGTTAAGCTTCGCAAACGTACGTTTTGATGTCATCAGTTAAAAGATTTGAAATTTGCTGTAAACATTTAACTTCTCGGTACGTTTCGTCTTCTTAAAGACAGCAAAAGGGATGAAAGGCGCGAGCTCCGAGAATCCAAGCGAGAAAGCGTGATAAAGGCAGTTCTAGAGGAGACACTGTTGGTCTGGTGGGGAATGATGTATGAGATGCATTTGTAACTTTAGTGTGGCATGCGCGGGGAATTCGGGAGACTGTCGGTGTCGTTGCTACCCAACTGTCAACTGCAGAGAACGACGTTAAAACGGTTATGAGATTGCGCTGCGAAAAATGAATTCAAATATTATGGCCTCTTCATCATTGCGAAAGTGAGCGCACTGGCAATTTTATTTTTTCTCCCTATATCGTTTGATCATCCTAAACTTTCTGAAAATGAAGTTTCGTATAATTTCGTATTATTAACATAGCATTCCAAAGACAGTTGGAATTACAGAAGTTTTCTTCGAGAATGGCGCGTAATTAAGACTTAGTATAAAGCAAGGATATGTTAAACAATCTTGTAATTTATCACAAGAATGTTTTTATGCATTTCTGAAATATAAATCACTTGACTTGAAATATACTTCAGGAATGTTGTTCGACATTGATTTCGTATCAGTTCTTCATTATTTTATTTATTTATTTTTTTTTTTTAGAACAATTTTAATTATAAATGTCACGAACCATGTTTTTTACTAATCGAATAATTTTTCTATTGCTTATGCTATACAGAAAACACAATTTTGCGTCAATAGCACTTTTGATGTTGCATCAGAGCATTTTATGAGCTGAATTAAAATTTGTTGATTTTTTGATGTTTAGAGACATGCGCAATATAATGTTTTAATGTTAGCACTTTAAATCTGAAAATTTTCTAATGTCTTAAATATATTTTTACCATCAATAATCTTTTCGCCAATACAAAAATATATTACTCATACAGTCTACTTGTCGGTCAAATATGCTGACGATATTTATATAAGTTTGTACGCTAAAATATTGTAGCATTAAAATTAAAATACCACAACGAGTAGTTAATTAAACATCATTACTAAGCAAAGCACTTAGGCATACAAAGTATTTTTGACACGTTTTCTTAAACACCACAGACTTTGTGCTTGTAGCAATACATAATCTAAGCTTGGAACACGACACTCGGTGGGGATAGTAATGCCAATCTAATTTCTCGGCGAATATCGCGACGCCAAATGCTGCAACGTGCATACTTTATTTATATCATTTCTTTACTTTTTTACTTACGCAATTGATTTTGGTATTGAGATCAGTTACGATTACAACACAATTTTGAATCTTATTATTACAAAACAATGTGATTTGCTTTCTTTTTAAAATGTTAGATGTTTCTAGACTCGTTGTCATATCTATTAAAACAGCAAAGTTATGACTAATACCTCTTTCATTTCTTTTAATGGAAGCTCCTGATGAAAGAAAATTAAGCAGGCAACAGTTATTCATTCTTATCTTATTGCAACGGTAATTAAAATTATCTTATTGTTCTGCAACAAATAACTCTTTTTTGTGGGTGTTGCGCATTTTTCTCTGTATTTTTTTATTCGTTTCATTTTGTCTTTTGTTCTTGTTACAATTCAATGTCAACGTTCTTGTGACGTAGCAATCGTGAAAAAGTACCATATCAAGTATAAAACTTTTCCGCTGTTGCTGTAATTAATCAAAAACAAGGGATAAAAATTGTGAATGATAAAGGCAACATCGCGTATAAATTGAATGTAACGTCGGAATGTTTGTGAAAGACATAGCTATTTTTCGTGTTGGCAAAACAGTCGTCTTTCGCTGGACGATTTCGTTGCTTTGTTCAGCGCTTACTTATTCGCACTTTTTTGTCAAGATTAAAGCGAAATTTAATGAGCAGACCAAGATCAACATCGCCAGAAAATCTGTGACCTATGGCATAATTAGTGGTGAGTCAGAGCGATGGTTGACACAGCGTAGTGTCATTTTTCGTAACCTTTGCTGTGCGATATCGGGGCTAATGGACTAGGTTGCGCTGGGCTCTCAGTCGCCGCTAAGTTTAGCCACTCGGAATCCGGCCCAAACACGACAGAAATAAATTGCTAATCACGAATCTTAATCATTTTATTTATAGATTACCGTTGTATCTCATTTTCGTCACTCCATGTATTAGGAGAAAAATTCACATTTTTAATTGATTTAACACTTCATTCACGTTATTAATTGATGAAACACTCCATTTATGTATTGAAATTTCAATTAGTACATTTTTATATAAGTTTATATTTTTATATAAGCTGGAGTAGTTTTAATTACGAGCAATAACTAAAAATATATACATGCATAAATACTTAAATTCATTTATGTAATAACAATGATCAATAAACCTAAATTAAACACGAACAAAATATTCAGTTTGGAAATTAAAAAAAAATGAATTATGATTATATAATCTTTGTAATATTAGTTATATTTGTTATTGTTTAATTTTATATTTCAAAATATTCAGTAATACTCTGGTAAAGTTGTTTTTATATAGGTAAACATTGAAATGCAAACAAATTTTACGAAAATTGAATTATTAATTATACATTAATTATACATGTATTTAATATATGTATATAATAAGGATATATATAACCGATATTAGATATAATATAACCAATATCAGTGTATGTGAATAAATATTGTACTTTTTATCTTAATTGCTTACACATTTGTTACTTAAATTTGGAATACAAATCACATAAATAATTAATATTCATTCTTTACATAATTCCACATTATGTTAGTTTTATTTTGACAATATAATTGTCTTCAAAACACTGTAACAATAAGATTTAATGTTAGATCTATAGTGAATCACGTTTGATTTTAACATATACAAATTTATGTGGGCGTAGTGTAGCAAAATCCGATAATCATATTGATTTGATATGAAATAAGGTTGTAATAACAATTTTCACATATTCATATTATAGTTTTTTTTTGTATGTTTAAAAGTAACTCTTGTCACGTTCGATAAATATTTGTAAAAAGCTAAATAAATCAGTGAGAGTACATCTGATAAAATTGATTTATCAGATGTGACTGACTTCCTTAATTACACATCAAGAAAAAATACTATGAGTGAAACGTTTTCAAATAGAAAATAAAAAATAAAATGCAAAATAGAAATATTTGCTGCAATACGTATCGATTCAATGATTATTTGCCAATGGAAACAAACTAGCAATATTTAGTGTAATGAGCAAGTGAAATGACAATCAAAACTGTTCTGCGCATCCAGCAAACGTTCCCTAGTCGATACAAGGGAATTAGTTTTATATTGACGTCATCGATGTATTGAATCTTTGAAGTTAACAAAGGTTAAGTGAAACATTTACGCATGAACTGACCGATAGTAGAAGCATCTGAGACCAATCTGCTATATCGATACAATCGACATGTGTTGCATCATGTATTTAGAATGTGACAAACGTGATGTAGCGTCGTCGTGCTGCAAAATGCGTCAGAAATGTCTGGTGCTTTCATCTCTATGCTTGATTGAATTCAATCTTTGGAATTTAGCTCTTTAAACTTATCAACTCTGTGTGAAAGCACTTTACATGGTACGTTCAGAAATTTTTGTCAAAAGTGTAACTCCTTGCATTTAATATTGAAATTTTTTACAAAATTCATCACGTTTATTGTATAAATCAATATTTTATGCAACGAATAAAATATACAAATAATTATTACGGACAAAATATATTTAGAAGTCTTATTCTGATATTTACTAAATTTGTTCACACTAAGACGGTTGACAGTCACGAAATATGGAAATATTTTTTCCTCAAGTACCACACTTCAATGTACTACGCTGCAAATATATACGTGTGTTTGTGTCGTATTGTTTTTATCGTTCTAAAAAGCTTTTCTTTCTTGCATAGATGGAAGCATTTTTCAAGTTGACGATGCGTGCCAACATCTTATTGACTCGTTGAAAGATTCGTGCGAAATCAAAACATTCGCAACATTTCATGTCTTACGAATCTGTCTGACTTTACTGCGCGAAAGATTGATGATAGCATCATAGCTTTTATTGTTTTATATTAAACGTACATAACTTTTTTCAACATTCTCTTGACTGACGCTAGATTGATTGAATTGAATTAAATTCACACGATATCAATGGTTCATAGTGAAATGAAGCACTGTCAAATATAATATTAATTGTTAGGTTATATAGTGATGCAATAGAATAGAATTAATAGTATGTTTTAGCTATTTATTATTTAATTATAAATAATAAATACTTTTAAATATTCATACAATTCATATGACAATGTTTAATTATTATATTTTAGTTATATTTTTGATACATATACGGTCTATATACTTAAAAATTTGTACGTAATAATATATTTAAGTTTTTTATTTGATTTTTTGACAAATATGTGTACATATAAAAGCATATGCAGAATTATATTTACATTTACATTTATAAAAAGTATATTTAAAAAAGATGTTCATAAATAAAGAAAATGGCGAAAATTATATATCTTTCCATCGGTAAATGTAATAAGTAGTTACGAAGTTTATTCATGCAAATTAGGGATATCTTAATAATTTTATTATTAAGAAAATGACAAGTATACAGTTGGCTAAATAGTGCAGAAAAATGATAAAATCGGATTAAGATATCGAGCTGGATATTGCATTTTTGATCGTATTCATTCGCGTAGTTGTGTTGGCGCGCCGGTGGTTCTGACTGTCTGATGGAAACCACTAGGGTTTCCTATTGGAGTGAATAATTAAATTCAATTCTTCGAGTACTGAGAGATTTGAATTAATAAACTGGTCGACTCGGAAAGTCTTTGCAATTGCAGTCTCCTTTGTAGGCTCCGTCTACTCTTTCTACTTCTACCTTTGTTTTAACACATGCGAGTTCATCTTCCCGTTATACATTTGCTAAATTTTGCAGCATTTATCTTTCCTTTCTGAACAATCATATGATAAGGTTTATGTTTATGCTATTTGAAACGAAAACAGCTATACTTAGGTTCAAATATTAATAAATATTTATGTACAAATTTTCTATGTATAAATAACCAAAATCAAAAATTTTGTTTTTATTCTCATCTACTCGATGGAGGCTATACAATGACACAAAATATATAACGAACTTTTAATTATTTATTATTGTTTTTTAATATCAAAAACCGGGACTTGTTTGTTTCTGAAAAGAGACACGTTAGTCCTGGCAGCACAAAAAACAAGTTTTTTTTGTACTTGGCCAGAGACACTACCGTGTCTCTTGATGTATCAAATTGGACATAGTAGAATGAAAAGTAACTATTTTTTTATTAAATCTAATTTTAATTATATTAGAAACGTGTGGAGATATATGTTGCAAATCGAGGAACAAATAACGTAAAAATAAATAGACGTATGCCGGTTAGTTTCCACTCAATTTCTCACTAAAAGAAATTTTGATTCAGAAATACTGAATGAAATCAAGTCGATGAAGAATAAGATAAAGAAATATTGATAGCAAAGCAGATGGATAATACAGAGGTAAAACAGTAATAATTCAATAATTGAGTAATGCTCAAAGAAATTATTTCAAGAGAGAACATTCGAAAATATTAAAGAAAATAAAAACATTTCCATACTTATTATCCAAGAGTGGCAACAGTTGTCGCAGTTCGCGGTAGGACAAATTAAATGAAAAAATGAAGACGTAGTGGAAAAGAGTATATTCGATGCAGTAGTTTAGTCAGAATATTATCGTATGAGAATCTCTCATCGAATCCAATAACTCGTAAGCTTGAATGTGAAGTAAAGCTCATCAAGAATTCAGTTCACAATCCGCATTTGATGAATTAAAGATGTCTCCGGGAGTAACAAGAATGGATCTTCTGGCCTCGTGCCGAATCTCTTAGCCTTGAAATGCTGTTCTTTCGTCATTTTTCGATCATGGATCCCGACGACTATTCTTTTCATCATGAACATATTTTCCTTTTCCTTAAACTTAAGTCAGTTAGTTAACAAAATTCTTGTATTTTACTGATAATTTATATGTTTGCCTAAATGTAAAATAAATGAACAGACACTATTTGAAGGATTAAACAAACATTATTTTAAGGATTCATTTAATATGTTATTACATTATCTTCATATAGTAATCAATGGAGCAATATTCATTGGATAAAATATTAAATTTGGAATATAGATCCAGAATTTCACGGAAAAGCTGTTTTGATACTCAAAAATAAAAACGTAAGTTTTTTCTGTAAACCAAATTCATTGAATAATCAATGCATTTACATTACAAATTAAAACTGTCCTTTAAATTGAAAAGTAAATTTAGTTTTAATGTCACGTGCAATAGTAATATGAGGCTGCATTGCAGTTACATATAAGAGAAAGTTAGATGTGCCTAAGGTGTATCGAATATTTACCACACAATACCTGTCTACATATTTGGCTTCTAGCCAAGTGAATTTGATATTCTGTCATTTATGAAGAACTCATATACACATCATTTTGACAAGCACTTTTCCAAATTGAATTGTTTTTCAAACAATAAAAACATATACTATTTATATAACTTTACAACACTTTATAATTTGAGTCAGTATTATGCAGTTGTTATAGCAACGTTGCTACATAGATAGATAAATATTAATAAAGCTTTTTAAATGAAAAAATGTATATCGCAATAATTTCAGAGAAGACTTTTGCATTTAGAGTATTTTGTATGTATACATTATCTAGCATTTTATGTCCTTTGTGTTCTTATAATAAAGTTTTGCCATGCCATAAGTCTAAATCTAAGGTATAGGAGGTTCCAGTGAATATTTGCAAATGATAGAAGAAAATACAAGGTAACGACTTTTTAGCGACTGACAGACTACGGCATAACTTGGATTTCTGGTTAATGGTACGAATCATATACTTGCAGAAAATTCTATGATCCTATTTCGAGATATATATTCGAAAGATAATACATTTCAGAGAAAAACTTAAATACGTGTTAAATAAATTGATCTAATATTTTACTTACATAGAGCAATAATTTTTCAAAGTATATAATGTATAAAGTTTTGCTCATGTAATGTATAACTTTATTACACTTGAATTCAATTTGCGAAAAAAATATTTTGATAAATCAATGAAACTGTCTTTTTTATCGTATATAATTTTCGTAGAATTTCATTAAATGTTAAAAATGACAATTAAATGAAGGAAGAGATAAAAACAAGACAGGTACGATAGTTGTAAGAGTTTTTCAGTAAACAGGAATCGAGAGTACGGAGAAGATTATTCGTTTCAATGAATGTGATCCAGAGGGATGGGAAAATAACCCTTGCAATCATTTCTTCACCTGATCCTTATCCTGCGAAATTGCGGTAGAAGAACGTGGAATATACTATCGCAGAGTTGATATATAGAGAAACTTTATGTGAAGTTTTAGTAAAAGAAAAAACTCTTGGAATTGCTTCTCCATCTTGATTTAGAAACGGTTTTCATGTCCTCCGTATAAGATGTTAATGTATGAAAGAAAGGATAGATATTATGTAATATGCTGAGTCCAATAAATGTAAAATTATATACAAGGAAAAATACTACATCAGAATGGTAGGTGTTACATATTTGTTATGTAAAATTTAAACAATTGCTCACAATATTAATATTTAATTCTTATTCATTTTGATCTAAAAATGACACAATTTAAACAAATTATAAATGACATTGTTTTGTGTAATTGCGATTGTGTTTGTTAGTTTCATAGTTTTTACAGGTTAAGATTTTAATGGTCGAACGCCAAGTAGCTATATTAAAAAAGACTACATTTTGTCTCAATTTTCTTCATCGAAGTTTCTATTTGAAAATTGATCAATGCTTCGACAAAGTAATAAATAATAGGGTGAGAACTAGTAGATTCACACGTATTCGTTGTTTCTTTGCACTGATCTCATTTTAATTCGGTCTATAAGTGTGCAGGAAATTTAGCATTCTCTGCAATATAATTATGAATTAAAAAAGAACAAAACTCGCCAAGTCTGGTATCGGTAGGCTTATTACTTATAAAACGAAAGTGAAGCAAACTTCAATCTCAGACGATGCTAAAAGTGGCAAACCGAAAATTTGATTTACAAACGCTGATGCATTACTAGTGTTGATCTAGAACTTCGTTGCTAAGTTTAGATTTTGTATTCTTCGATACCAAAATTGTCCTAAATGGAAATCATACCCGATAATTTTTACTTCTGGTCAAACATTACAAGATGCAATGTGAATCGTTTTTTCGATATCCAAAGTAATTGACTTAGGTCGAAAAAAAACCTTTATCGACAAACACAAGGTTTCGCAATGTGTGAAAACAAAATTACATTAGTACTGCAAAATGTATGAAATTAGTATGAAAAATGCAGATGGAGTAACCATCTGCATTTTTCAGCAAAGATGAATAATACGAATATTTTGCATTGTAAAAGTTATAAATATAATGCAGAAATAAAATGCAAAATAAAACATTTTTCATACATGAAACTTACGCTGAAGGTAGTCCAAGTGAAAAATTATATACATTTTATATATATGTAAGTATTCTTTATTAAAATCTATGTACAAGTAAAAGTTAAAAGTACACGATATATACTAAAATGACACAATTGCTTGGAAATATATAAACAAATTAATGATAATAACGTAAAGATTTCATTTTTCATTTTCCAAATTTCAATTATAATTAAATGTGTCTCTAATAGTGTCATTTACAATGTCTGATGGAATCGAAAATGTATAAATAAAGTGTATGGAGTAGTATAAGGAAAAAGGTATATGGAAATTATAATTAAAGATAATTTTAATCAAAGACAATTACATGGCACTTATCTAAATCGCGTTATCATCTCGAAGGAGTTTACATGACAGTTTTATTTTTAAAAAACTTTTCGGAGGAATTTTTCCTTATTTTTTACATTAGAGTTTATGTTTTCATAATTCTTTACATTTTCTATAAGTGGTCATAATTTTTATTTTATCAGAATTTTTTATTTTATGTATATTAAGCACTAGCTGAATTCCCGGCATCGCCCGGGCGAAACCCTATGATCCCTATCCTATTACGTCTATGAGTCCTGACTACATCCCTAATTCCACCCGAGATACTCCTATGGACTCTGTATAGGCTCGCCATGGACGCTCTATGAACCCCTCCAATTATCCTTATATAACACCCCCCCCCTCCCCGAAGTGATGAAGCTATGACATAAAATTTGTTTTCCTCACTCGAGCGGTAAAAGAAATATTTTTTTTTAATTAAAAGAACTTTGTAAAATTCAAATTTGCCGCCAAAAATGTATGACTAAGAGTTAAAATTCAAGTTTCTACTTAATGTATGACCATGAATATAATGATTGAAATTATTATTGAATTATTTTGAGTGCGAAAAATAGTTTAAAAACTTAATGGACAAAGAAAAGATAAATAAACTTTTATATTAAATTATATCTTTTATACATGCAAAGATTTGACATTTTAAGTTTGTCAGGACTAATTTTTTTAGAGCGCACTATGATTCTCGCTTATTTTAGACCTCAACACAAGAAATTATAAACTTCTAAAAGGAAACATTTTGTGGAATTACTCATATATTATAATGTACTAAGTGATGTTCCATCTTAATCAAAATAAATTACTAGCATGTTCGGAAAGTAAGAATATTATGCATTAAAAAGAGATAGACAATTCAAGTCACATAAGTGCGTTCTTTTTTAATACAAAATATTCTTAGTTTCCGAATTCGCCATAAGTAGGGTTACCATAGTAAAGGATAAAAAATCGGGACGTTATGTATAATTTTAATGAGCGTCCTGCCATTTGTATTTGTCTATCTGGTAACCCTAGCCATAAGAATATTTTCATAAACACGACTCTCGATTATTTGAATTTAAAGCTGTATACAGTGACTGTTGTGTGGACAAAATTCGCAGTTTTTATATGTTTCATATTTTCAATTGTTATGTTTGCATCGCCATATTGCTGTTTCCAAATGTACGACATCTACTCTTTTATTATTCATATGTAATTAATAAATAAATATATATATACGTTCCTTACGAAGACTATTCCAATTCAAAAATTGCCATATAAACTGTTACGGCACATTTGGTATAAAATGTTGTTTTCTGTCATACTTTGTACACGTGAAGAATTTGACACTTAAAATGGTTTTAGTTATAAAAATTTACTATTCATAATCGTGAGAATATTTAGTTTTCTAGTTGTCAATTGCCTTTCATTTAAAAAATGTATTATTGTATTGCATCGCATAAAACTCAAGTCGTGCCACATTTGGTGCGCACATTTTGAGCCTTTATGGCATCGAGCGTCCAGCGGCCCGGACCGCGTCATAAATGAGAAAAAAGTGTCAAATTCATCGCGCGGCGCGATACTTACAGAACATTTCTATGTTTATGACCCTTTTCCTCCTTTTCCCTTATTGTTTAGTGAAAATCTCCCACCCTTTTTGGGACTGTCCGGAAGAAATCTTTGTTTTCTCGATGTACATCTTTCGGTCAGTCTCAATTTGGTTGCAACAGCGAGCAAGAGTCGAGTCTCGCTCTTTTTATACCATTTTAAAATAAAGTTGAGAGGTTTTGCCACTCTGGCTTTTTTCCTCGCGCTTAGCGCAAAGCAGTTGTATATTATTGAGCACCTTTAACTAAGCTGGGACTTATGTGCCCAAATATCCCGGACCAAGTAAGGGCCAGCCAATTAATTAATGAAATTAAATCAGTTTATAAACATAAACTAACATAGGAAATATTGAAATGGAATCATTTTCGTAAGGACCTACGATATGTAGAAATTTAATTAACTTTTTCATATATATAATGTATACTTTTACGTTGTCACATGAAATCAATAAATAATAAAGAAATAAACTTTGTTTGAGAAAAACATTTTATATTTCTACTTATAACAATAATAATAGGAAACAATTAAATAGTTTAAGTTTACATTGTTTTAGTAATTGTTACAATTTCTATTTCAATATTTTGTACGAATTTAAAAATATTAGTTTTAATAAAATGTATAAATAAGATTTACAAAATATAACAGCGTACGACGATTAAAACATCAATTAAAAAAGTTACATCACACATCGATTAATCGAGTAAGAAACATCGGAAAAAAAACATTGATTAATATGTATAAAAACATCGGTTCAACGATTAATGGGTTAACATCGCCCATCTCTATAATGAGCGACGTTTCAACTGCCTTAATACGATCAATTTACGTTATAGGTTGCAAAACGCTATCAACTGGGTGATTTTATATACATTCAGAATTAATATGAGCTATGTTTTTATATTTATTTAATTATAAATTTAATTAATTAAAAAAAATAATATTTTTATTTTATTTAGAAAATAACAAAATACATAAGGGAAGGATATTATGGAAAACGCATTGTGGAGGGGGATAGAAAGGGTCAGAGGAAAGTTTGTATACACTATAGACAATGACTTTATATAAACTCATATTATTGTTTTGGTTTCTCAAGAACCAGTATATATTATAATACCGGTATAGGAAAAAAGCAATGTGCGAGACGTGAAAGTGCGCGTTTCATGTTTTTCGAAAAATTTGTGTATGAAATTTGTGTGTACAAGTGTATTTGTGAAAGAAGATAAAAATATTGTAGAAGCCTAAATACGTGAGTTAATATTTAATGTGAGTTATTAGGTTTTGCGTTTGCGGTTGATATCGCTAGCGAAATATCGATATTTCATTTTCGATAATTTGAATCTAAATTCAATTCTTCTTTGTTAAATGTTCAACTTATTATTTAATTCTTCTTACTGAATGATTATATAAGGAAAAGCGTTTTCCCATATTTATTTAACTTATTTAAACATTGTAATTTGATTTAAATTCTTTGTTTGACAAAAATATTCATTACGTTATTTAACAAAATATTTACATTTTTTTATTTTTTATTATTTCTCTAAAAGTAATAGATAGAACCAAAAAGTTCTTGTACTTGATAAAAAAATAGTATACTATTTAACTATTCATTAACTAATTCAGTAGAGGCTTTCTTCCCCGATTGAGAAAGGTGAAATCAGCGAAGCGAGAGTTCACAAATTCTTTAACGTTTATTTTTATATATTAATACAGTTTCAATCATTTAATCTTACACTGAGGAAAAAAACCATCAAAACGTACGTTTTTTTATCCTTCATAATAGCTTATTTCATGTTCAATAATTTTTACATATTTTACCCGTAGTTTCTGCGGGTTTTTTCAACTGTTTTCACAGTTCTAACCTCATTCGGGGTTCCGTCACATTGTTTTGACTTGTCCAACCCGCAGAATCTGCGGGGTTTTCTGTTTCGTTTTGACAGAAATCGAGTTGCGGGTAAGATTCCGTAAAATTAACCTACAATTCCAGTAACTTTTGTAGGATTTTTGCCTCAGTGTATTAACGAATTATGATTATTAAAAATTATTAGATATAATGTCATTTGAATTTTGTCATTTGACAAATACATGCAGATACTATCTGTAAACTCAGGCAATCGAATGGTTAACGAGGTTCCCGAATGTGATGATCTCAATGTATGTGTAAAACTGGAGTGATAATTAAAACAAATGTAAGCATTACAGAAAAAGTATGCGCAAACTCGAAAAGATTGTTAAAATTACCACACTGAGGCAAAAATGCGTACAAAAAATATAAAAATGCGTTTAGAAATTATAATCTTTTGTATTACTATGAAGACATCGGTGACAATTTATTACTTTCATCAGAAAAAATATATTATTTCAAATCAATGTTAAAATAAATGTAATCAGAGTTTTCGAATAATAAAATTTTTGATGACAAAAAATGTAAACTTTATATTAAAAAACATGATTATAAAAAAGCGGAATTTTATTTCTAAAATTCATTATGAAATAAGTAAAAAAGTTAGATGTTAATATTAGTATTTAGTAATAAGAATGTAAGAATTTAAAAACATTGCTTCTAATGATTCTATAATAGAACGTTTACTTCAAGATTTTATAATCACAGTAAAAATAAAATATCTATATATATATATAATAAAACAAATATGTTTGTATATATGTATATCTAACTAAGATATATAAATATGAAAGTATGTTTGTTTGTTTGTTTGTTTGTTTATTTGTTTGTTTGTTTGTTTGTTTGTTTGTTCGAGCATCACGCAAAATTTACCGAACCGATTTCGTTTAAATTTTGAGAGGAACTAGCTGAAACCCTCGAAAGTGTCATAGGCTATATAAAATTGCGATATATAAAGTAGTTTTGGAAGAAAAAATTTTTTTCCGATTTTGGACCCCCCCCCCCCTTAGGCGGGGGGGGGGAGTCAGGAGGATGTCAGGGAGTTGTCAGGAGGTTATCAGGGA
>JABFPJ010000335.1:0-45926 GCA_022817425.1 Gryon sp. ZL-2020 | reverse complement strand
TTTTCGTTACTCGGGGAGGGAAAATGCCATTTTCCTCCCTAGGGAGATTTAGGAAAATGGCTTTTTTCCCTCCCTCGTAACGAAAAATATAGTACGCAACATGGGAGATGATCGGAAATTCGTTTTCATCTCCCTTGTTGCGTAATGTACTATTTTTCCCTCACGAAACAATATTTTGAAAATAGATGCAAAAATATATTTTTAATATATTTTTATAAATTCAGATATATTTTTGCATATAATTTTACACATATTTCCACATGTATTTTTAGAAGAAATATATTTCAATATAATTAAAACTTTTTACCGAAAATATATATTTATCTATTTCACATATATTTGTGCATATAATTTGAAATACATTTTGTTCCATAAGGGTTTTTAATATATTCTTAATATACTTAAGGAAACATATATATATTTTACGTTTTGCTAGGGTTACTATACACAGGAATTTATCGTAAATTTTAATCTAAATTAATTTAATAATAATTAAAACAATTTTTTTGTCGACAAAAATTTAAGAGAGACAGAAACAAAAGTATGTTTGTCTCTCTCTCTTTCTCTCTCAAAAAATAATAATAATAATAGTAAAATAAAAAGCTTAAATAAAATAGCATTGTAGTATAATGTGCATTTTTTGTTTACGTCACGTATTTTTTTCGTCGCTGACATTCGTCGACAAATGATCCCTTTAAGAATAGAATTTTATAAAAAGCGGAAAAGTGGTGACTTTTATTTTGGCACGGATTATGTATTTTACACGTGGCGTGCAATTTGTTACGTTATTACGTGTATCGCGTTTTTCGAACGATCAATATGGAAATCTTATTTTACATATACATATATATACAATTAAACACATATATATATATATGTATTTAATTTGTAATCAAACAGAATTAAAAATGAAAAAGATTACATTATTTAATTATTATTACATTGATTAATACATGTTTTGCATTATAATGAAACATATAATTGTTATTAATATTATCTGAAAATTTGAATGAAAATTGATTTTTTATGAAATTTAAAAATATATTTCAAAATATATGCAAAAATATATGTATACATATATTTGCTAAATATATTTTATTATATTATATATATTATATATATATTATTATGTGTTATATTATAATATTATATTGTATTTACATATAATATATTAATAAATATATTATATGTAATATAATATTTACTTAAAAAATATTTGTTAAAATATAAATAAAACTGGATTTGCAAAATATATGCAAAAATATATTTACATATAAACAAATATATTTGAAATATATTTTAAAATACATTTTGATATATATTTTTTTCCAGGACGAGACGTGATAAACAAAAAGTTTAGCCGAAAAATGTTGATTTTCTGGGAAATTTTCGGTCATCGTGCTAAGAGAATCAAAATCTACAACTTGCTGGGCTGTCGGGAACACAGCCAACGAATAGGAATGTATTTAGGTGGATACACGAAGCACCATTAAATTTAGAACATTCTGACCTGCGCATTACAGCATCGTATAAAATGCTTCCGATTATTTTATTTTTAGTATTTTAGTCGTGTGCTCGCTTTTTCGTATCAGGGAAAGTATTATTGCTTTGTATGTGAAAATATGGCAACAAATATTTTGCCAATGTAAAATGAAATGGCAAAATATATCAAAATGTATGTCAAAATACATCACTTTTTGCCTTATTTTTTCAAATATATCAAAATATATTTTTGAAAATATATTTTTAATATCAACATATATTTTTGAATAAATTTTGCAAATATATTTTTATCTTTGATAATATTTTATTATTAAATATTATTGAATATATTAATTATTTTTAATAATATATTTTTAGTTTTATTTTTATAAATATATTTTAAAAATATATTAAAATATTTGAAAAAAAAAAAAATGAACGATATATATTTTTATATTGTGTTTTATATTTTATTCATTTATGTAATTCTTTATTACAGTTGACATTAAATGATGCATTTGTTTCAATGAGTCATTGATGATTCATTAGAATCGAATTTATTAATGCAGTTGCCAAATAATTTTAATATATACTTTCAATTTGACTATTTTTCATGACAGATTTTCAATTAAAAATATCGAAACAATAATTGTAATTGCAAACTTATTTCTTATTTGATACAACTTCTTTTATTTTTAGGAATTTTTTTATTTGCATTTTGTAACTGATTTATTTTATTTTATAAAAATCACATTTAAACAGTTCATAGACTTTTGAAAATGCACTTTTTATGTCAAATTATACTTAAACAAGAAGTTTAATTTAGATTGTCGTCGCAAAATGTGTTATGTTTAAAAACAAAATTGTTGAGAAAATCTTGTGAAACTATCATGTCTTTCGTCAGTTATATGAATAAAAATATGTATCGTTAGAAAAAGAAGCAACCATAGAACTTGCGCAATTTGTACCGTAGTATTTATATTAATTATATTTACATATGTTTATAATCAGTTTTTTTAAAAAAACTTTAAACGTTCATTCACCGTTTTTTTGATGTTTTAATTAGAATTTTATATCATTTAAATTTGTCTTTTTGTGTACATTTTATCAATGTAAAGCTGCTAATTAATCCAACATGGACAATGCACTTTTCATAGCTGCGATCAGGACAAAAAAAGCACATTACTGCCTTAGGGCGGAAAAATCACTTTACTGCCCTAGGACGGAAAATACCACTTTACTATCCTAGGATGAAAATAGTATATTTCATATCAAGGGAGACAAAAACAGAAATTCGCTTCCTCGTGCGAAGTTTACAATCCGAGCCGTAGGCGAGGTTTGTAATCGCACGAGGAAGGGATTTCTGTTTGTCTCCCATGGTATGAACTATATTTTTCGTTACGAGGGAAGGAAAAAAAGCACTTTTCGATTTCCTCCTAGGAGTGAAAAGTGCGTTTTTCATGGCTGAGTAACAAAAAGACCAATTTAGTGTCCTAGGGCGGAAAAGACCACTTTTCTGACCGCGGGCGCAGAAGTGATTTTTCCCGCTCTTCGGGCTTTGCCTGCCCGATATGACTTGTACTGTACGCATCACAGGACAAATCGCCCTTGGTATATAATATATTATTACATCCCTCAGATCAGGGCAGAAATAGTATATTACGCCCGAGGGCGCCACTGCGCCCGAGGCCGGTACGATATTTTTCAGTCGTGTGCAGCGGTTGGAAAGTGGAACTTTTCTGACACGAGTGCGGAAAGCGAAGCTTTCCGCACGAGTTCTCAGATAGTTCCACTTTCATCCGCTGCACAAGACCTGAAAAATACTTTTTCCTGCCCCGATTATAGGTTTTTAATAAATTAGTTAATTTGCAAAAATATCATGAAAATGATCATCAATTAAATTGTTCATTACAACAAAAATAGTTCGTGATATGTTTGTGTATTATATATAATGTAATACGCATTTCTATATATGAAAACATTTCGGTACATTTGGCTGGAGTATGTAAGCCGGTCCGCAAGTTGGAATTACTACTTGTAATACTTGCATGCAAGCACGATAGCAGCGCCAAGTGAATAAATAGCTTTAATACTTTGGTTAAGTGCGGCAGATACTGATTGAAACACATAAGTGGTGTTTCAACATTTCAAGATTAGAAATGGATTTTGGCAATTCTATTCACAATTTAATCTCTATAAATTTTAACAGCTTTTGATATTATAGTGATATTTTGTTGAATTATCATTGCGTGTAAATGACATGGTAATTTTTGCTGTTATTCAGAATCACAACAAACAACCCTACAGCAAAATGTAAAATATATTGCGATATAATAATATAAATCATATTTTTATATTTTTAATACATTGTTAATATATTCTTAATATATTCTTAACATATTTTGAATATATTATTAATATATTTTTCCCTCACGGACCATAAATATATACGTAAAATATATATATTTAAGTATAATTTTTTAACGCTTTTTATATATAAAAAATATACATTTTGAATTAAAAAATATATATATATATATATTCCTTGCAAAACGCAAACTATATTGCGAATATATTAATCGTATATTCTAATATATTTTTAATATTCTTAAAATATTCTTAACATATTAAAAATATATTATGATTGTATTATGAATATATTACGAAGAAACAAATATATATTAAGAATATATTAAGAATATATTTTTATTTTCAAAATGTATTTTTGTCCGTGTCGGACTTTTAATATATTTTTCATATAGGAATATAGTGAGAATACGATGAGTATATTCAAATATATTCATAGTAATGACAATATATTCACGATGTAATGTCAAAATATATTTAATATATTTATTATAATTATATATAGTATATAGTTAATATTTTTATATATTAAGAATATATTTTTATATCAAACATATATTCAGAATATAATTTTCGTATTGCTATGGAATACTTTTTGCACCTATAATTTGTACAAAATTCGAGTTATTAAATTTTCTTACGAACATACTTTGCTTCATACTCTAAAAAATTATAAAAACTGCATTATAACTGTCAACATTATAACCCAAATTTAGATCTTTAATTGAACAAAATATGTCTTACTATCACACTGATGTATTTATTAGCAGCTATAATATAATTATGACCCTGACAGATTCTACCAAGGAAACATAAAGGGTTAATTGTTAACCAATGAAATGTAATAAAATGCAAGGTCAATGGTACAATTCTTGGCCATCATTGCATTGTTTATATATGAATAATCTATTCAAAATTTACCCAAAAAATGAACAATTGTTATTATTTTGTATTAACAATTATTATTAGTAAAAGACCAAAATTATTACTAAAAGAATAAATTATATATGAATTTGATTAATTATATATGAGTAATGCAGCCGTTGTGAATGAAATGACAATCTGTGTGAAGCATTTATTTCGAAAACTTATTATCCGAAACCAAGCTGCAAGTAAATAATTGTCATTTTATTTTAAGACTTACGCCCACACATTAAATCATAGAAAATACTTAGACAAAGTGTTGGATCAAACATTGTGCGTGTATTTCGACATGTCTGACGCCTTCATTTTCAACATCTATTTTTCAATCATTTGTTTGTTTAATAACTTATTTTAATAATAATTTAGCCAAAAATAAAAAAAAATATTTTTGTTCAAATGTTTCATTCTCGAAAATGTAATATTTTCAAAATTAGAAAGCAGGTTTAAGGGTCATTGTTTAATGGTTTTTGTTTTTTGTTCAACAATTTTAAAAATAAAATACTGTTGTTAGGATTAAGGCTTAAAGTGAAAGGTTGATTGTAAATTGAGAAATGGTTCAAAATTGGGGAACATTTGATGAAGAAATGTTTTTCCACATAGAAGACTCAATGCTGTAAAGATGTTAAAAATACTCTCCGCCAGGCGATTGGTATTTGCACGTGGCAATGAGTTACAATCTCGATACCTTTTGGATTTAAAAGCCCTTAGTTCAGACGCGTGTTTCTATGACTTCTTTCATTCTGTTCGGGTTTTTTAGAATCTTATGATTTTTTCAAAAACAACAAAATAAATAAATAAAAAAAATCGATTTTTTATGTAAATCGAGATTTAAACTATAATATTTTTTTTAATAAATAATTTTATTTAAGCATTATTTAAAAAGTATTTATAGTAGTTACGCGGTGTCAAATAAATAAGTAAAAATATTGTTTATTTAAAATAAAAAATATTTATTTGTATTTATTTTAAATTTTATAATTTTTTAGAAAGAATCAAATAAATCATTAAGAGAAATAATTAATTTGTTTCGCCCTCAGGCAGAAAAGTGATTTTCTTCCGTCCTAGGGCAGAAAAGTGATTTTGTCCGTCCTAGGTCAGAAAACTGATTTTGTCCGTCCTAGGTCAGAAAACTGATTTTGTCCTTCCTAGGGTAGAAAAGTTGTCCTGTCCGTCCTCAGGCAGAAACCTGATTTTTCGTACTTGTACGGAAAGTAGTTATTTTCCACACTCGTGCCTAACGGCACTCATACGGAAAGTACCTACTTTCCGCACTAGTGCGTAAAATGGCCACTTTCCGTACTGCACAAGTGCTGAAAACAGATTTTTTTCTGTTCTAAGGCAGAAAAGTGGTCTCTTCTGCCTTCGTGCAAAAAAGTGATTTTGTCCGCCCTAGGGCACAAAAGTGATCTTTTTCGCCCTCATGTAAAAAAGAGATTTTTTGCGCCCTGATTTCAAGTATGAAGATATTGCGAAAATTACAAACGAAGGTTTTTAACCTTACTTTACTAGTAAGTAATTTACTTTAGTCATTTTTGAGAAAAATAATTGTCTTAGTGTATATTACACTCAGAGACATATGATAGGGATTTTTAGTGTATTTAACATAATGTATTACTATGTGTCATGCCATTCGTGAAGGAAAAAAAACAAATTGTACTATAAAACATAGTAAAATTAGGCATAAATGTCGCGATATTTGCTGTAAATACTCTTAAAAAATACGATTTCAATATCTAATTTTACTATGTTTCATAGTAAAATTTGTTCTTTTTCTGTAACGTCCCAAGATTGGTATTACTTGTAGTAAAAATTCATGTCAAATGACTCTCAGTGTAAAAATTATTTAGTATAATAAATAATTATCAATGATATTGTAGTTTTTGGGGATTGTTGAGAAATGAAATAGTCAAAGTACACTTTGTATTCTCGTAATGCTCAAGTACATACATTAAAAACGAAATTGTCATTAATTTAAAATACATGTAAGACGTTTTTAGCACTTTTTCATTTCACTGTTTGCGTATGTTATCTTTTAGATGCTTAATCTCTGTCTAATTATATAACTGACATATTATTTTCTGTTCAACAATAAGACTCAAAACAATAATCATGTTGCGATTTGTAAATAATGCGTACTTTTATTTAAAATGACAAAGTTCTTGCGAATTATAACTGCGAATATTCCGAGAAAGAATTATGTGCAATGAAATTTATTTTTATAAATTCAAAGAAATTTCTACTGAAATAATGTTATTTCCGTGCTATCATTATAGCAGACAAATGTACTTTTTATTTTAGAATCTAAATTTTTTAAATGTTTATCCACATTTCTATAAATAATAATTATGTTTCATTTAATTTGATGTATAAATTTAAATATATTAACGAAAATATTACAATCGCATTATTGTCGTAGATATTTTTGATTAGAAAGTTTGTACTTTCTTCTTCCAGTTACCTTATCGTTTTGAAAGAATAGCAAATAGATAAAAGTGGACCAAACCGCAGGAGAAGATAAAATAGATGCTAGTTATTGTTTTGGCCAAAATGATAATCACATAGTAAATTACATTTTATGACGTGAAATTTTCATGAATGAGTAGTTGAGTTTACTCAAACATAATATATACAATATCAGGTCAATTGAGTAGTATTTCATTAGTTAATAAGCCCTTTAAAGCGAATAATTTTATACCTGATGTTTGAGGAAAGTCAATAAACAAAAGGACAACAAAAATATTCGGTTTTTGAAATAAAAAGATTATAGAATAAAGTGGGGATGAAATAAAGAAAATATTTGTCTTTCTTATTTTGGATATTAAAATTTATTGAGTAACAGTGATGTCTTATTTTTTAATAAGTCAGTTTTATTTTTCAGATGTCAGCTACACTTTTATTACAAATTATAATTAAATTATTGTATAGCTAAAATAATTAAATAATTCCATGGGTGAAATAAGAGCATTAATACATCGAGGAAAATAACATTGCACACATTATTTCAGTTAGCTTAATAAATAAATATTGTCTGATTGATATAATCAATTGGCTAAAATACAAGTTTCATTCGATATAATCACTTTAGTTAAGTCACGGTTATAGATAAATTAAAAAAATATTGAATCCGTATTCAAAAAAATTTTTTATTATTTCAAAACACATGTAAGTTTCTTTTATAATTATAGTAAGACAAAAGTTAAATTAGTATTTTCTAGAAAATAAAATGTTCCTTAGTTCCATCTCTTACTTCTTTCCATTTTTTTTTCTTTCTTCAAAAGGAAAGTTATCCCATAATACTGTTACCATAAAGTTACGAGATGTATACCGCAATATCCGTACTACATTCATCACAACAAAAAACATCGTGTTAGAAGGTACAACTTGAACAATTAATTTTAAATTTCTAATCTGCATGAGTTTTGTTTGCAAATATGATATCTTAATTCCAGTCTTAAACTCAGAAACATTCGAAAATTTTCGGTAATTTCAGGTAAAACAGTCTCTGTAACCTGTGACAGGTGAACAGTAAATTGCGGATAATCCTATTAGAGTTAAACAGTCTAATGCGGTCATCATAAATATTCGAATACAAAAAATGTAATCTCAGTGATCCTCGATTCTAAGGTCTAGCATGAGTCATACTTGAAAAATGTGAATACAATTTGTAAAAAAAATTTACGCATGGCGCATCTTCGTGCGCATTCATCTGACCAGTCGCAGTGTAGTATTTTCGGTACTTAAAAAGTTTATGTAAGTACTTAGTTTAGTTAAATCAGTCAATCTTTCTTCCTGAAGGTTTACGCACCGGAATTATATTTCGCGCAGAAAAGTATGCAATTTATTTTATCAGCAATTCTGTTCGTGTATTAATTTTCGAGTTCATGTGTACCATAAAAAACATAATTTGAGTGTAAAAGTGAACATTTAGATTGTAATTACATTTTATGATTTAAAGGAACAAAAAAGTTGTAATTAATAAATGAAACTAATAATAATTTTGAACATAATATGTTTTCTTATAAAAAATTTTAATTACATTTATATCGAAACTAAAAATAATTTTAAAAGTTCAATGATTTAACAGATAAAACAAAATGTAATATGTTTCAACTTGCGGTTGAATTAGCTAACTGTATTTACAACGCGAGATATTTTTACACAAGACTCCCTGGCGCAGGATAATGTTTACTCTGGGCTATGTCATACAACATGTCTTATCAGGGGGTGTCGTCATGGTTACATCGCACACACCATTCTCTTCGCAAGTCGTCATCAGGTGAAATTCATAAAGTACGAGAGAACATCCAACGTTTATATTACGTGGGTTAGAAACAAGATGGCCACAAGTACCGCTCGCATGGCTGATTAAATGATTGCTTTATCTCCCCTGTTTATATATGATGAAGAATTTTAACTCCCAAAAAGGGAGTTCATTAGTACGGCAAATTTAGCTTCAATTGTACGGGTTAATGAACCGGGATATACCCGGAAATGTAATATCTCATTTGATATTTCTTAATTAAAAAAAATCTTTCAATTTTGCACTTTTTAATTAAATCTTAATATTAATTTAAAAAATACAATTATATTGCTCAACACAAAATATTTAATTTACATTGTTTATTTCTTTTTATTTGTAAATAAGTAATACGTAGATATAGTATACTTGCAAAATGATCGTTAATAATTATTATTGAAAACTTAGCAAGTCGATAAAAGTAGTATTCTCGTAAAGATACCTACCTTACCGATAACAAATTTTAAAGTATATGAAAGGTTTTTCGTTTAAGTCCATTCAATGAGAGTTTGATGAAATAAATACAAACGTAATTTTGTCCATTTTTCTTTTTCTTTTTATTATTATTAATATTCAAGTAGATTCAATTCCAAATTGCATAAATGCATAATCTTGGTCAAAAACTTATAATATGTATGTGTGCTATAGAACAAATATTTTGTGTAAACTCTAAGGCGAAATGTTTGCAGTAAATAAAATATGTACTATATTTAAAATGTGAATCTACACATCTATACAGAAAAACTTACGTATTAATAACATTTACAATCTTAATTTTATAATTTATGTTAACATATCACTTTTTTCGCAAATTTGATAGAAATATCTTTGGTCGTTGTCCTATATTTATTATACATATATAAGATTGAAAACTATAATTCGGACATTATTATATAAAAGTTAATAAGATTCAGAAATTTAACTACATAATTATTGAAAATTGTATACTTTGTATGCACAAAGACAACTTCTATAAACACGACAATTTTCATTTCATCATAATAATAAATACTGAATATCCAACTTATATTTACAAAGATATTTTTTATAAACAATTTTATTGCAATTTTTCATTCGATACACTAGCTAAAAAATCGTCACGAACGATTATAAATTTTTCAAGTACAAATTTTAGACATCATCAAAATAATTATAACAAAATGAGGTAACCTTATTAATGACACTGCTTAATTTGCAATTGCAAGTGTATTTATAAGTAACTATAACTTTTACGTCCTTAAATTTGTTTCAGTTTTTTTTTAAATTATTTTTTTATTAATATAATAATATTAGAGATTCTATCATCATTACCTCATCTGCAACAATTATCCTGATAGAACTTATATTTAAACATAAAGTCTTTGGCATACGCTGTACATTTGATTTGATTTTGATGAATCAATAATCAGCATCATCATAATTTAACAAACACGCATATATTTAAATGTTAACAAAATTGTACACCTTTTTTTACATATAATAATATCTAATCCCTCGTGGATCATGTTGTTAATTGACATTTAATTACCAATAAGGCAAACTCCATTTGGATTTTTTTATTTGTTTTTTTTGTTTAGTTAAGAAATAACAACGTGATCAATGGGAATATAAAAAATAAGCTTATTTTATAATCGTTTTTCCTATTAAACTTTATTATTGCCACTTTAGTTAATGATAAAGTTTGTCTGTCATTAGTATCAATTTGAATGATTTCAATTAATTCTAACTTGACAAAATATGTTATACAGTAAGTTTACAATATATATGTATTTTAATTTTAATAAAATATGGAATTTTAGTAGGTGTTTTTATTTACATTTAAATGACGATTATTATATATTGAAACGCAGAAATCGTCATTTGTGATACATATATTTATGAAATTCTACAAGTATTTTAATATGTACAAAATATAAAATAAAATTCCTTTAAAGAACTTAGTTCTATTAAAGCATATAAAATTCAATTTCAGACATTTGTGAAGAAAAAAAATGATTATTCACAATAAACTACAGATATATATGTACGTGACTGAATTTGAATTTTATTTCCATTACAATATGGTCTTCCTACATTGAGACGTGTAACTCATTTGTTTTTTACTGATTTTTTGGAAAGTTTTTTTTATGATTTTTTAAATTATTTTATGAAAAAATATATTTCTATTATTAGCGATAAAATATAAATATAATGTTAATTAGTTATTAGAAACAGCTTTTTACACATATTTTCATTAAAAATATGGGAGTCGACAAAAAAAACCCAAACAAAAAAAACTAAGCAAAAACAACCCAAACCAAAAAAAACCCAAAAAAATAAAAACCCAAACTAAAAAAACCCAATACCAACAAATTATTTTTTTGTGTATTTTTATCATTGACATATCATTATTATTAATCTTTCTCATATTATATTGAATGTATGAGTCCACTTTATCGCAATTTCATTACAATTGAAATCAATAATCAAAATCAATAAATAACATATACATATGTGTATTTCAACAATTATAATGAATTATCGATAAATTGTTAGTTTTGTTAGTTTTTTTCATTGTTTATTACCTATATGTATATTTAAGCAATTATAATGAATTAGCGATAGATTGTTAGTTTTGTTAGTTTCGTTAGTTTCATTAATTGTTAATAATGATAATTCAATGATAAAAATACAAAGAAAATAAACAATTGTTCGATTTTTTGGTATTGGGTTTTTTTGGGTTGGGTTTTTTTGATTTGGGTCTTTTTTGTATTGGGTTTTTTTGGTTTTGGATTTTTTTTATGAATCCTAAAAATATATATAGATAATGCATAACGAATAAAAAAATATACTCTGTATAATCACCAACGGAAACAATAAAAATTCAACAATTTTAATACAACTTATAAGCCAAAGTTAAAGTCTTTTAGAATTTTCAAAAAGAAAGATCGTTTTATGTCAATTTATTAAAAAGTGTCAAATGACAAACTTTCCAAAATATTAGTTTTTTTTTTCTTTATATTTTTTTGTTGTTTTTGATTTTTCTAATTTTCGCTGTTAAGGAATAAGTTTACAGAAGTGTGAAAAATATTTCTATGTACAATAGACAGCATATTAATTGCAAAAATTTCTTCTTATAAGACCAATCTAGTTATGGCAAAATCTGTGGAATATTCAATTACTTTAAAAACAAGTAATTGTACCTAATTAGGTAAAATTAAAATTAATAAATAGATTAAAATTTAAATAAATAAATGGAATCATAAAAACTCATTTTAAAAAATTGCAAAAATTGCATTGCAAAAAATTGTTGTACAAAAAATCAGCCTAAAATGTATCGTTAAAAGAAACATTTTTCTTCAACGACTCTTTTTTAAAATAAAATAAATTTATCTGGAATTCAAAACAAACTATTTTAAATACAAACGATTTTGTATTTTATTATTCATCGTGCAAAAAAATCAAGTTTTTAATTCATTCTAACAAACGCCACTAAACTGGCCCCCGTTAATTCATTATCATAAATAAAACTAACAAAAATATATCAACAATTACTATCAAATTATAAAAATAAAAACTCGATTGCAATACAAATTTACATCACATAATTTATAAAAAAAAAACGATTTCCTCCAGATTTCGCCATATATCCATAGATCATTCTACATTTGAAATAATTCAAAATTGATCATAATTATTGCTTATTTTACCTCAAACTTAATTCACGACATGATCGTCGTGATGTTACTTCTTTCATGATGACTATTATCCATCATTAATTTGCCGCAGTGTGAGGTGGGCGACGAGTTGCCTAAAGTGACAATGTGTGGGGTCGCTATTTGGTGGTGTTTTGGTGAATGTCGAGATTGAATAAGATTTGGAGAGCGTGTTGCGCTCGGGGGAGACGGACATTCAATTTTTGGAGAATGTTTTTCTAACATTTGCTGATGTTGCGGCTGAGACACACTCATGTCATATAAGACACTCGGTGTGGAGGTTTGGCAGTTCAAAGCTAGTCTTTCAGAGTTAGCTACGTTGTCGTTGTATAAAATGGAAAATGGTGTGTGGTCCTTGTAATTGTGATACATTTTTAAGTCCTTGAAATAGTCTATAAATCAAAGAAGATACATTGAATTAATACAATAAAGCATTAAACAATTATTTTACATATTTAATAAAATATAATAATTAAGTACAAGTCTTACCAGGTTCAGATTTGAAAATTTCTTCCTTCGGCACCACAACGCAACAGCTTTTAATTGTGCTCTGGGTTATTTTTCCGGGTTTTGGCTTTCGTTTTCTCGTTTGAATGTTGTCTTTCCTCATGGATGATGGCCTGTTGATACCGTGCAGCTTGTAATACAAACCGCAGGCATTGCAAACAGACTCACCTGCTTGATTTCGTCTCCACAACGACGTGGATGTGGCACGACAGTTAACACACGATTGTCCGACACGTCTTTGAGCCGACTGTTGAAAAAACAAGAAAAAAGAAGTATAAGAATAAATATCATATGTATATATCGATAATGCAATTCCATGCTTAAACATCAAATAACTCAGTTCATCATACAACTATATAATAACAGTAATTACAATTAACTTTTGCACATTGAATAAAAAAAAGGAATTAGATAAATAAAGCTTAAATAACACAATTGACTGAGTGATTTCATGAAAGGGAATTGGTCACGGGTATAGTGGCACCTCAAGCTTTAAAGATAAATTGCTTTCGTAAAGTCACCCATTGAAACAGTGAAAAAGGATTAAGAGATGCACTTTACAAACATAATTACGAAAAAAATCAAAGGAAAAGATTAATACCAGTATGCTTGAAGTATTGACATTCAGACGTTAACTTAATATAAACATATAATAACATAAATCAAAGTAGAAACATGAAATATAAAATAACTTAATTAAATTAAAAAAAAATAACTTAAATAAAAAAATAAAAAAGTGTGTTTTACGTTTATATATTTATGTTTTAATTCGACTATCCCCATGAAATGTTAAATTAATACATAATGATTTGTGATAAAAGGATAGTCGGCAATGAATGAAAGGAAGAAGGTTGATTAAGGAAATGACACCTACCAAACGACGGTTCGGTTTGTCCTCATGTACGCGATTCCCACTATACCCACCATCAAGGAAGCCTTTGTAGATATCGCCCTGGTTCCCCACTGAAACAGACAGTAGGCCAAACTTTAAGGTACGTTTTTTTCGATTCCCATCGGAAGCATCGACGTTGCATGAACGAAGACAAGCAATCACTAGTCTTCATTCACGTTTCATCTCTCAATCTCTGTCTATTTTATTTTCTTTTCTTTTTTTTTTTTTTAATTTAAAATTTTGTTTTGCTTTTCTTTTCAATTTGTACAATTGTCAGTGGGTATTACGGGGGGTCTGACTGACAGCACTGAGGCCATTATTGTCGGTCGGAAGGCAAAACCACGGGCGATTATCCACTCAGGCTCTCCGTCTTCGGCCGCCTTTAAATCTTGGCACACTAAAGCCGCTGGTCTTGCACGATAAGTCCGCTTTGGCCTACTTGAAAGCGCGAACGGTGTGGATAAACGATGATATTATTTAATTGTAATATACCATTAAGACAAAAAGAAAATAAAGAAAAAAAGCAGATATTAAAAAAATCAGAAATTCAAGAAATAATGAAAACAATGGAAAAGATTTGAAAGATATTATTCGTCTATCCATACGGTTCGTGGCGTTGTTTGGTAGAGTTGGTTGATTTTTGAGTGTGACCAAAACGTGACTCCAAAACGTGGCTTAGACCCGGACCAATTAGTGATCAAGACGTGACCCATTAGATATGATTATCGCTCCCTGCTTACCAAACGACGTGACGGTTTAACTAGCGGCCGGTTCATCCCGTTCATCTTGTAATAAAGGCCGCAAGCGTTGCAAAGGTAATGACCAGTCTGATCTCTTCGCCACAAAGGGGTGGAAATCGCACCGCAATTCACACATTCCCGACCCTCCGTAAAGTACCCGGAATCCACACGCACTAATTATATAACAATTTATAACAATCTTTTGTTGGCTTTTTCATTTTTTTTTTTCTATTTACTTTCCAATATATTATTCATTATTATAATTATTGTCATTATTATAATTAAAGATTATGTTACCAATTGGAAAGACAAACACAAATGGATCCATTTGAAAGTAATTTTGAGTTCAAAAGTGTTGTAAAATTTGCCACAGAGATATTCATTAATATTACGTATTTATTTAAAAAATTGTATTTAATTAAATGTTGAACATCTCCGTGTTCAAATTTAATGCAACTTTTGATATTAAATTTCTTTCAATTAACGAAGAAGAATATTGGACGATTTATCCTATATTTCTCGTCGATCCTTTATCCTTCAGTTTGTAGACATTCCCATTCGAATTTTTGTTCTTCTAATTCTAAGAAACTTTATTTGTCATTTATTTAATGTATAATCACCAAAATGCATTTCTTTTTTCGCAGACATTTAAATAGACATATATTTTGTTTCTTTTCAAAAAAGAAAAAACAAAGCCAAAATGCATGCAAATTTTATTCTGACATTACAAAAGAAATTTTATTCTGACAAGACAAAAGAAAAATTCATTACATAATCACAAACGTTATAAAACGTTGCACACACATAGACATATATATATATATATATATATATATATATATATATATATAAATGCAATGAAAATATTCTTTTAAGATACATACAGATATTTATAATATTGTTCAACTTGGATATCAAGTTTCTGCGATTGTCAATAATAATTGTTTGTGCGATTAACTCGGCAAACTGGTTATTGACCCTTGCGAATGAAATTGACACCAGAAACAAATTTCCATAGAAAGAAAAAGAGAAAACGAAAATATGGCGCATATCAGTCTCAGCTCGCGTACGTAATAAGATAGTTCCATGTCATAGCTCACTCGTATTTCGCTCGTAACGAAACCGAGAAGAGGTCATAGGACGAAACCAAAGAAAGTTATATAGCCAAGTTCGCATTAGAAGCAATTGGATATTATATAAGCTAAGAAACAAAAGTGTCGACGTCGCGAGACGCTTTTCGTATCTTGACGCGGACGTGTACAAGTCACAGAATCATATTCCAACGAATCGCAGACGATCCATCTGAAACGGGGAATGTGCGATTCTTGCAAAGTTGAATGCAATGAACTGTAATTAAATCTTGTCATACCAATGCCCAGGGTGTGTGAATTTTTATTTGCTATGTATACCTTGGGCAATTGTTGTAATTCATTCAGTCTTTGAAATTTGATCGAAGGGAAGTATTAGAGGATTCAAATCTTAAAGCATTAACCACGTGGCTACAGATCTGTGATGTATATATAACATATGAGCATCCACAGTTTGGACCAAGGTCTGGTGGAATTTTGTGGCACAAGCCGCAAACACTTAAGATCGCGGGATATTAAAACCGTACGGATTGGCATGTGGTACCATTCAAAAGTTTTCTCCTTTGAGGGGATGATGATGAGATCTTAACTTGAGAATTATTTGACAAATAATAATAACAATAAAACTTAAGAAATATTGTGTATATCCTTCAATTTTTTTGTTGGTTTTAACATTGTGATTAACAATAAAGAAAGTTTGTATTCTTTGTAAAAGTTCGGTAACAATTTAGAACTCGAATTTTGAAGCTCAAAATGAATAATTGAAGATCTAACCAATGAAGAAGTTATAAAGTGCATTAAAGGTCTCTGAGACTGACTGCTTCTTATCTCTTGTTTGAACGATGAAAACAAACGGACAATTTTAGCACTCCCGTGACCTACGCGATCCCCGTTGAAATTTCACTTGGTCATTATTTAATATTAATTCCGATAACGCACGATTTCAAAATACAATGATGACCCGACGAATTTGTGCACTTTTTATCGTACTCGGTGTTGATAAGGTCCCGTTCAAAAGCGAACAAAAAAAATTTCGTGTCTGCGGAAAAAAAATATTTCGCAGCCATCTCTGGTGTAACGTAAATAGACGAATTTATTAAGTCGACATATATCGAGAGATAGTCTTATCAAAGATTACATAAAACGGTACAATTTCGCAATTTTTTGTCCTGTTTGTTTCTTTCTTTATTGTGCCTGAAAATAAGTCATAGCTTTTGGTAAAAGTAAAAATTCACGGATATGTGGGCTTCCGTTTTTACGCGAGTCGTTTCAATATTGACAAGTCGATAGAAAGAGCTTCATAGATACCAAATTGTGACGACACCAACTAGCCACGTTCGACATCGGGACTATCACACATCCGATTAGATATTTACACGGAATGAAAATATCGAATTATCATATGACTATGCTAATAGATATTGCCCTATCATTACCCTGGTATCACGTGTAGACATAACTTGATTACACCTACACATTGCCTAGGTCAGGGTCGTTTTCATGATTTTCATGTATTAGAAGTCTAATGTTTAAAATTGAATTCCAATTATTTAATATATAATTGTTTACCATTTTAAAATTATAAATACTGATGCTATGACCGAAAAACTGTTGAAAAATTAATTTGATAATTTTTAGATAATTTTAAACAGTTCATATTGTACGAAAATGTATAGTGATACAATTTTATTTCAACTTAATCTTTCTTTTTGACTATGTACATCGAAACGTTTATTGTCGAAATAAATGTTTAAAATATTATTCTATATTTTACACGTCGTAAATGTTTGTATCATTCGATGAGAATGACATTGTAAGCTCTTGGAGTCATGGTCCAACCTCGACCCCGTTTGATCATCAGAATGAAATAATAAAATCAAAACGAAGATTAATCTTGAAATAACAACGATACTTTTTATAGTTTTTATAATTAGATTTTTTTAATGAATGAATTCAATATTAATTTAAAAGTAAATAATTATATGCAAAGATCACTTTCAACAAAATCATTTTCAACATTTATAATTTTATAAAATAAAAGAAAAAGCATTAAAAAACTATTTCTTTTTTTTGCCATGACAAAAAAAAGAAAAGGAAAACAAGAACTAAAATCATAGAAGAGAAAAAAATCGTTTCCCTATAAGTGGAACGAATGGCTTGGGCGGAAAAAATATGTCTCGCCTGGTTTGGTTCAAAGAAGGACGCCCCCTAATTTGACTTGACGCTTTCCACACGCGCGCATAAGAGTCACACTACTGGGCGGACACTCGCTCGAGCAGGATTATTCGAGCGCATTTTCAAGAGCAGATTCACAGGATCTGCGTAATCTCAATGTTTCGTGACTCGCGGACAGTGTTGGTCTAATTTTAGCGGCTCGTTTTGAAAAATGCATAATTTAATAATCACGCACTTCACGCTTCCGCATTTCTGAGTTCGTTAATCTCATTCGTGCAAAAATGTAATGAAACCACACGATACGTGCTCCCAACGAACTCGACTCGTTATCTTCCAAGAACGAGAAATTTTATACATACATTAAACTCTGGAGTATGCACGAGATAACGAGTCACTCATTTCAAATATTGCAAAAAGTTTGAACAATTTGTTAATACAATTAAACTCTGTTTATTTAAACAAATGTTCAACTTACATTTTCAAAATTCAAACAGTAATTCAACTTTTAACAAAAAAACAAACATTCTTGCAAACTTGCAAAAGTCGTTGGAGTCTATTGAATATCAAATAAAAATGAAATATTTATTTTCTGACGCCAATGCTGAACAATTTTATTTTATTTTATTTGCCATATATTAATTCGACACTTTTTTCAGAGTTTTAATTTTGGTCCTCTGTTTCTACCAAATTCGAAAATATGTCTGTTTGATGTAAAACTTTTGAAAACGTATCCCCGTGAAATCGTAAAAAGAAATGCATTAAAGTGTCTCTGGAAATTAAAATGGTTGACAATTAAAAGAATGGATATAACCTAAAAGTGTCAACTTACCTAAATTAGCGGTACCATTGAGATGTTGAGACGAAGTGCTGCTGATGTTTGATTGTCGTCTTGATGAGAGTGCATTAGAATAAGGCTCGGAAAGGGAATTGTAACCCCAATCGCTAACGGTTGAGCCTGACTGTGATGAGAAAGTTGGACTAAAACCTCGTGTACTAGGCCTGCTATTGTAGGGTTGCGAGAACGCAGGTAAAATTTGATGACTCACCGGAACAGTCGATTTATTACTCCCATAATCGTCATTGATGTTTGTGATGGGCGCGCTTAAACCTACAAATCCCGAAATTAACATCAAATTATATATTTTGTCAACCTCGCTCGTATCGATAAGTTGATTTGAAATTCATATTAAATACCAAAGTGGATTATTGGCTACTATTCCGAATCAATTAATTGCGGCTATTCAACTTGGAGTCAGTTTTTGATATGCTTCATCGAAACGATTAGGCGACATTTAATTGGTGATCGAAACGGATTTGGAAACAAATAACAAGACTCATCGAGTAACGAAGAAAGAAAAAAATCGACCTTGCTTTAAAACAAAGCTCGGTTGTCTGAGTTTGTTCTTCATTTTGATTTATTTAACATATTAAAAAGTGTTAATGTAATCGTATTTATAAATATTTCAATGTTTGCCTTTTTTTAAAGTTTGGATTTTCAATTAATGGTGTTATTCAACTTACGAGTCATTAATATACAAAACTAATCAAATATTTCTTAATTGAATCTCGGAAAATGGTGACATAATCCACATTATTTCGCTAATAGACACAAATTTCTAATTCAAATAGTTGATTGAACTTTTTGAATATATAAGTTTTATTTGAAATCGAGTATTATTTTATAAAGTTTAGAACTTTTTACTTGTATAAAATCAAACTTATTAAACTTATTAAATCAAAAGTATTATTAATAACTTTTTGTTCGTAAAAATAAATAAATAGTTTTTAATTTTCACTTTTCTCATGAAAAATTAAAATTGTGCATATTATTTTGTATTTAAATATTATTTAAATGTTACCTTGTGGAGGCCAGAACTGTTGTGTGGTCGTTGTAAGTTCAGGCGCATTGCCGCCTAAGTATCCGCCTATATAACCAGTACCAGCCGATGTTGATGTTATTTCTCCTGATCGATATATAGCGCTAAAATAAAAATTAAAACATTTCCACGTTAAAAAGATTATTTTCATTTGTTGTCTAACTTCAATTTAATATCTACATTACTAAGCAACTTTGTCTACAAATTATTCATTTAATAACAAATTAATTACATAATTATTTAAACATTAAATCGAATTTTATCTACATGACGTCAATAAATGAACATAATGTCTAAAGACGTTAAAAATGTCTTTTAACTCATTTGACATTAAAGTTTTTCCATCTTTCTTTCTTTTTAGAAAGTGTTACACATAAATTTTACGGTCTTTTAACCGTCTTGGAAGAACGACAAAAATGCATGTTTTCGAGTGACTGATGGCAGGCGCTAATGACAGCATTTTGTGAAACGAAGGATATCTCCTGCGAAGAAGTTGCATCGCGAGTGGTCTCCCGACAGACAAATGTCGGAAGTAGAGTCCTCGCAGGAGGCCGGAATTACGGGAGCTTGATTACCGATGCGGGCACGTGCCTAGACAACAACATTTTTTTATTTCAACTTCCCCCGCCGGCGGGTGTCATTCGACGCATTCTCCAAGATTTTACACAACTACTCCATTATCATTCCCATTCAACTTTAGTCATTAACCAAAATGCTTTTCAAACGAGCGAATACTTTATGAGGGCAAACCAATTGTTCATTTCCTTTTAGAAGCAACTTTTTGTTGTTGTTTTATTTTTATAGCTTCTTCTAATTAATCATTAAAAATCAATAATTCGTATTTATTGAAGAAGTATATTCTTATAATTTTATAATATATTGTTTTATAAATAAGTTTGTATATTTTCATTTATAATAAAGAAGAAGTTTTTTTTATTTATTATTTTTACAGTTAAAACGTTAATTTACTTAGATGATTTCAATTCTTCGGTAGGTACTTTTGTCTTCAAAATAGTTAATTTAAGTTAATTTTATTAAAAAATAAATTTATTTATTGGTATTCATTACAAAATGATGAAAAATTGTTATTTCAAATATATATGTTATTAATTTGGATTATAAGTGTGTTGAAGTAAAATACAAAAAACTTTTTTTCATCCAGTGACTTCATTTCACGATATATGATGAAGTGACACTTAGATCCATAAATAATTTGTTATAAACAAATATTTCAAGTATTTCAAATTTGTGATTATGCAATGCTTTATCTAAGAAACTGATACGAGACTTGGCATATATTTCAATTCAATCACCAAAATGCGACTTATCTTGGATATGTTTCCTTGCTAAAGTAACACGGCCCGTGTTGACATTACTCTGTTTAAACAGTGAAATATGAGGAAGTGAGACGCTCTAAATAATAAACTCTCCTTTAGACCCATAAATGAAACTTAAGATTTGTTCTGTTGAACGTTATTATTTCTTATAACTTGAGCAGAAAAAAAAGAATTAAAAAATAATCAAAAACTTTTTTCTTTTTTTAAATTCTTCTATTTCTTTATTGAACATTATATGTTTTAAGAGAAAAAGGATGTTAAAAAAAGAAAATAAAATAATAAAAGAACAAAGAATCGCGCGATCGCTTATGCGAACGCGAGTTTTTACAAAAGAAAAGCGTCTAGCTTCCGTTGTTTTCAGACATGCATGAAATGTGTTTAAAACAAAGTGGAAAAGTGGCCGGCTCCGCGTGTTAAATAAACGTGGATGGCGTACGTTTTAACAAGAAGATGTCAATATGAGCACGGCCTTGGACAATCATGAGGTAACCGAGCACGTTCCATTGTATCGAAACGTGCTTGCGAACACCGCGCGATGATGCTTTGCTGATTTTCTTTCCAATCAGTTGGAAAAAGAACACGTCCGTTGCGTATTTTGGATCGATACTCGATGACGATTCAATTAAAATACTGATAAATTACCTGAATCTCCTTTGTCGTACATTATTTTCAAAATTATTATGAAAAAATTTGTGTTTCATTAAAAAATAAACAAAATAAAATTAAAAAAGTTAAAATATTTTTTAAAAATTATAAAAAAATTATTACAAAAATTTTAATGTATTATATTTGAAATTGACAAATAGAATAATTTATTAAAGTTAAAAGTATTTGCGAAAAAAAATCCGAACAAAATCAAATAAAATAATGTTTTGTCTATAAATAATTAAAACAATTAAATAACGCTATTTTAATTTCATTATAAATTTACAAATTATAGGCTTAAAATTTCATCAAAATTGATATGACGAGTTTGCGTTGAAAAGTTGATGAAAGGCAAAGTCTACAGTTTGACCTCTTTGGATCTTTGATGACGATCGCGATAAATGAAGCTAAAACAAACTCTGAATTCAGGATCGTAAAGTCATAAGAGTATCAAATTTTTTTTACTCCATTTGCAATTATTAACCACTAATGAATTATTGTGTAAGGTCAGTTATTGTTATTAGGAGATATCGATTTAGAAGAGAAGAGAAAGAGAGAAAAAAAGTTGAGGAAGATAAAAAAAAGTCGCTGAATTGTCATCGTCTATCTAATGAATTTTACATTACTGCATCACTTGAATGTTAATAAATCGCATGTTCAATTGATTAATTGTCCAAAAATGATAAACTATAATTATAGTAATTATTTTAAATTATACTTGAAACGTTTCGTAATTTAATATCGTTAATTGCTCTGTTCAGTGTTTGACCCATTTTTATAACTTAGAAAATAAAATAAAGTGAATATAAAATTAAAGTAAAAATAATAATTCAAAGCAAAATGTTCTTCAATCAACTATAAATAATAGACTGAAATTCGACTGAATGAAACTTTGTTTCATTCGATCCGGCTATTATCGGGGGTATCTGGTATCGAAGAGAAACGCCGCTTCATGAATGGACTAGCGGTTTTCGTTGTCTCGGAAGTGTCTTCGGAAGACATTAAGTGCCGGGCGTGTAAATATCTAATCAGTCCTAACCCATTCGTCAAGTGCACGTGGAAAAAATCCCATCATGGAAATAAAATACTACTTCCTTTTGTACATGCGATCTATTTTACTTTTTTCTACACTTTCTTCAATTAAATTTCATGTAATCAAAAAAAAATTAAATAAAATGTTTTTAAAAAGTAAAGACTTACAATTTTTTACTATAAAATAATTTTAGTTTTATTATTTTATTAATATTATATTATTATTATAATATTTATTATATAATAATATTATATATTATGTATATATATTGTATATTAATATAATAATATAATATTATATTATTAATTAATTAAACTATAAATAATTATAAATTTAAAGTTCATGTAAATTGCTTTTCATTACAAATAAACAAACAAAGAAAATTAAGAAAATTGTAACGTAAATTGAAAGAGATCGAATGTTGCACAAGTTGCGAAATCTAATACTAGCACACCAACGTCAGGGTTAAAAACCTATTATACGTTGCCATACTATCTGTAGCTTCGCATAATAATCTTATTTCTCACAAGCGACTAAAAATGTCTACTGCAGTAATTGAATAACTAGGATTCTTATTTGCCTTGATTCTGTGTGAAACAAAATGTAAAACCACAGATCACATAATGAAACTTGAACCCAAAAAAAAAATATATATATATATATATAAAGTCTCAGAATCATGACGAAAAAAATAATTGGAATACATTCAAAAATATTTACCAAATTGCAAAATTTAATAATCATTAAAAAATTTTGATCTCGAACAGTTCACGGGGTTATCTCAAAACGACTTTATTTTTATCGTTCGATTAAAAAGAAATTATCTTGAAACTCGACAAATTTGTGTTGATCAACAAAAATTGTATATAAAAATGTTCATTTTATTTGAATAATATCTCTTACGATCGTCAATCAATACTTCCAAACAATCCCAGATCCCAAAGAAGAATAACAGCGAAAAAAGAAGGTATTCAATTCAAATTGTGAAACAGTTTTAATATTAATAAAATGTGTATTAATTAATGAAATTTAAAAAATGAACTCACTACATGATGATCAGTTATGGTAAAACGAAAGAAAAACTTATCGGCTGCTTCGCGTGTGACATCGGATGGATTGTAACTGAGGATAAAAATAGTTGAAATGACCATTCTACTAAAGGTGATCGGCATTTCTCGACTCTCCAATCCCTTCCATCGCTCAAATTCCCCTTCTTTTTGTCATTACCTTTCAGCAAATCCCCACTCTGACAGTCGATACGCTGTACCGATAAGGATCCTCCACTTCAGACAACAAATCATACTAAAAATATTTTTTTTACTCTCCTGGATTATATAGATCATAGATCAGTTCGTGTAAAACAAACAAATAGTCAAAATTGCTGAATTTGAAGTTCTTATGGCCATTGTTTTTACGAGGGAACAACTCAGAAGTGGCGTTATTATGGTTAATGATGTAACGTTTTGAGAAATGACATTTTTGGTCCTTTTTGGAAAAGACATTTACTCGATCAGAGAAAAAAATGGGTCAAGCGTGCAACTAATCGGGTTTGTCAATATTTCCAAAATTAACGTCATTATTAGAACCGGATGACGTCACAGCAGAGACATTTTCTCGATGGTACTTGTAAGGTATGTAGTGGTTCACAGGTAAAATAGTTATGTAAAAGGTAAAAGTGGTAATAATTTATGAAAAAATTTAGTAAATTATAGTAGCTTCCAAGATGGGATATGGGATAAAAATGGACCCTTTTTATGTTAATGAAAAGTTTTCAAAATATATTGAACGATTAAACAATCATCAATGATTTTTTTATTTAGTTTATTAAAGAAATATATTATTTATATAAATATTATTAGCACAAAAACAATTTTTTTTGTACTTGGCCAAAGACACTACTGTGTCTCTTGATATGCCAAAGTTCAAATATATGGGATTAAGATGTTATTAGTTATAATTTTTTTTTTGAAGTGACGAATACTACAACTTATTACTGATAATTCAGTCATTATTATGGCTAAAAGGTCTTTTCCTTTTTCCCCATTTTTTAACCTTTTTTTGTTGACATTTTTTGTAGGAAAAACCATTGAACAGAAGGCACCCATTGGTCATCGTAAACCCATATTACGTGACTTCATCTGTCTTGTTTTAAATTGTATTATGACTCAAAATAGAAGTTAAAACCGTAACAGAAAGTTGGTTAGAAAATGGTTAAAAATCATACCATTTTTTTCCTTTGAAACTGATTTATGATAACAAAGTTGAAAGAAGCAGCCTCTTTAACGAGGTACCCGTGTTGTAATTAGTGCTTTAAAAAGACAAAGGATTTTATCCAATATATTACATCATTTCAACATCTTTTTCAGTCCTTATTTTTAAATAGAAAAAACTCGATTTTTTGTACAATTGTCATAAAAAAAGTTCGATTTTCATAATAAAAAAAGGTTCAATTTCGTCGTTCTTTAAAGATTTAAAATACAATAAAAATATACTTTTTAGTTTGATTTTCAACTTACACGAAATTAAGTCTAAACATGTATTACTTCTTGGCCATGAATAATGCGAAACAAAAAACAGACTATTTACTCAAGAACCGATTTTAGCCAATGAATTCGCGCGAAATTCAATAAAGTGGTGCAATTATGGTAATTATTTGATAATATTCAAACAACTATCAACAGCCTTTACAGTTTTTCATGTCGGTAATATCTTGTCTTTCTGGCCCAAATGTAAATAAACTCTCGAACTGAATACAAATGTTCATTCGACCGTTCCACAGAGCAACTTTGAAATCCTTTTTTGCTCGTCACAGAACGGCCTTTCAGTCGTTATACTCATTTTCCCGAATTTTGACGTATAATTTAGAATCCATCATAAAACCGAAAATCAAACACACCGGAGTCCTGTACAAAGCAAAAAATTATTGTTTTCCAACTGACTCAAGATAAAACTCGTGGTCTGACCCTAATTTTACATAACTTAACTTTGAACCGTACTTTCATTAGTTTCGTTAATACGATCTAATGTACCTTCTTTCAACTTTTGCATCTCAATTGTCAAACTTGAAATCTTAAAATCAGTTTTTTATGTTCCCGTTAACTGATAAGAGTTTCTGGTTGAAGACAAGATTCTTTGTTTAAAATGTTAAATATTTTTATAATATTATTATTAATAAATTAATTACGATAGTAAATTAATAAAATTAAATTAGTTATTCAATCAATAATTATTATAATATTTTTTTATCAACTTATACAAGACTTTTAAAGAGTTGACATTTTTTAAGTACTATGGAAAAGAAAAGTAAAGGGTTTTTAAAAAGAAACATAAATTACGCATGATTGCTACTTGTAAAGGTATAAACAAACGAATGGAGCAGATGCTTTTTGGGTCTTAAGTCTTGGTACATCATACAGAGCTTCCGTCGAGCTTCATAGAATCCTTTCAACTCAATTGCTTTTTTTGACACGTGGCACGCATCTTACTATGAACACTTCTTTTCAAGTGCTGAACTCATTAATAAACTGCTGGAATCCTTAAACACTTGATTGACATTATTCAGTTTTTTTTCTTTTCAAAGAAAAGCGAACATTTTTTCACATTAAATGGATAGAATTGCAATTTAAGTTATCATTTTCGCATCAATCAAAATATTGATACAAAATTAAAACAATAAAAATGACAAAATTAAATTCATTTAATTTAACGTAAAAAATATTCTTTTATCATATGATTTTCAAATTGTTTGACATAATAAACAACTCAAAATTATTATGTTATATTATCTATTAGCACATCTATTGATGTATATTCTGGTTAACTGAGAACACAGTCTTTAAAGTTTAGAAATAAACAATTTGAAAGGATAAATGATTTTTCAAGTTTTTTTTTATGCAATTTCATACTTTTTTGGGTGTTGTTCGATTAGATTACGTGTGTTTAATCTTATAGGTATTTTAATCTTAAAAAACACCAGTTAAAGTTTTCATTTATTTTCATCCATAGTATATACAAACTTATCTTAATTTTGTTTTCCCAAAATCAGCTTAAAATACCGGTATATTTATATGAAAAGTTTGCATCCCTTCGACATAAACACTTTAACAATTTGTATATTAACAATATTTAATTGGATTGTTTTTTCTTTAAAAATAATTGAATCAAAAATTAAAAAACCGAAATTTTTTTTAATGTAAAATTTTATTTGAATTTTATTAATGAAAGTAATATTTATTCTTTATGACCATTAATGAGATTTGACTATTACACAAAAATTGGATTCTTATCAATGAAAAAATCATTTTTTATCAGTGAATCCATAGCACGTGTGTAAACAAAATTGTATATACTTAATAATGTATTAAATATATTTTATGTATATAATAATTTAAATATTAACATTTTATTTCGAAAAAATTGCAACTATACGGTGTCAAAGTTTTATGTTTAAATAGTAAACAATTTTTACACTGTCATACTTTTGGAAGATATACTATATATGACATGCGTATTTCCTTATCGGACTTACAATTAATTTTAATGGAACTAAACAGCATTAATGAAGAAAATATATTTCTATTTTTTATTTTTCACGTATTCTTTCAAGAAATGACTATTTGCGTAAGTGAAATATATTAATAATAATATTCAAGTGAAATTCAGTATAAAAATATAATATAAAAGCTTCGAGAAGTGCCTTTAAAATTATATTTTAAAAATAGTTTTTATAATTAATTCACCATTGCCTACAAATTCGTAAATAAATGACTAATAAATACAATAAATATAAATCTCGTTACAAAACCATTTTAATTCAAGAAATTCAAAAATACTATCGACTATATATAGTTTACAGTTTTATAAATGATATAATGAAATATGTATTGCTTTTTTTATTTCTTCATTGTCTCAAATTACCCAAAGTTAAAAAAAACAGACGCCGATAAAGTTTCAAAAAAAGAGACTCAATTCAAATTAATCAACTTTCTCAAAAGAGCAGACGATCATATCAAAACATTCTTGTTATGTTCATTAGGCAAGTCTCCTTATCACTGTCCAATTTGATACGAAAAAAGAAGAGAAAGAAATGAATGATGTTGAAATAAAAAATGGTCAAATGTCACCGCAAAAGACAATGTCCATCTTAATTAACCCTTGCATTTCGATATTACAAAAAAAAAAAACATCACACTCAAATTCATATCAATTCAAAGCTAAAATTATATTATTCAAGCTTCTACATAAACAATCTGAACTGCATTGCCATTGAACTCACTTGGAAAGATGTCCTGGTGAATGCGGAGCCGACGTAACATGTTCATGATCCTGATGGTGTGCAGCATTGGCCTGGTGATGGCCATAGATGCTGTCAATATAAATTTGATCCGCAACTCGATCGTTGTCCTGAATGTGATGATTAGTCGGAACGGATGCCGGTGGTTGCATGGTAGTGAGATGAGTGAAATTTTGCATACGACCGGGATCGTTGCCAGGACTGTAGGTACCGTCGTGCTGATTGTGCGGCGAGGACAATTGTTCCTTTTGAGGACTTCCGGTGGAGCCGGGTGAGCTGCCATTTCTGATTGGCTGCGGTGACTGAGTCACTTCGGGATTGGTGCGGAGTTGCTGCTGCAGATAAGCATCGTCCGAAACAATTTCCTCGAGATGATGATGATGTTGTTGATGATGGTTATTTGCATTTGCTGTCGCGCTGAGCGTTGGAAAGAGAGATCCCAAATTGTTGTTCCTCATTGCAAAACGATTGGCTTCTTCGGGATCTTGTTCGGTCAGGTGTTTTTGAGTGCCGGTCAAATGGTGCGTCTCCACTGCACTCAAGTGTTGATGTGCGTGGTTTTGAGCCGCGGAGAGCGTCTCGTTTCCAAATCGGTTCATCGTGGACTGAGACATATGAGTGCCACTATGGCGAACCGCAACTGGGGCCAACGCTTGACTATCCCCTCCCTCGCCAATTTCAGCCTCCGTGCCGAGTCTAACGACATATTGATGGGTTTCGTGATATTGATGCTGCTGGTGGTGGGGCTGACCCACCTGTTGGCCCTGGCTTTGGTCTCCCTCAACCCTCATGTCACCGCCCTCGCTTAAATAATTTCTGTGGGCACAACATTTCAAACATTTCAACATTTCATTTTATACACATATATATATACTGCCGCCTTAAGGAAAAACCTGGGTAACTGCACAATTTTTGAAAATTGAGATTTTTTTGAAAAATTAATTCATTTCATCTACATTTGTAAGAAAATGATGAAAAAATGTTTGTTTAATATAAAAAACATGTTAAATTACAAAATTTGTAGTTACGGTTTTGAGAAAACTGCGCGCTTTCATAAGGAAAAAACCGTAACTTCACATGCGTAAATAAAAGCGTGGCAAGCGTCAGGTAGTTACGGCTTTTCTGTTTATGCGCGTCACTTATTGTTTTTCTTTTCTCTGAAAAATCTACCTATTAAGATATGAAAGTTGCCCCTTAATAAGAGTTGAAAATGGGCATTTTCAACAAACTAACTTATTGTATTTAATAATTTTATTTAATTTACAAATTGAGAGTCTATTTCATAATTTGTTTTAATTCATAGCAAAGTTTAAAAAAAAAAAAAATTTTACGTTATTAATTTATTTATAGTTTTAAGGAAAATCATAAAACATATTGTTTTTATTTCATTGCAATAAAACATGACTCACACAATAGTTTACGTGTATTATTTACTTCAATTGTCTATTTTCTAATGTAACTAAAAAGATGATCGTAAAATTTGTAGCGTTGCTATGTAAAAAAAACCGTAACTTTCTTAGTTACGGTTTTTTCAGTTAAGATTTTCAATTTTGCAAGCAAGAAAACGGCAACTGCAAATCGCCACCGTAGTTACGGTATTAGTGCTTATGAATTCTGTAAATTGAAACACAGTAAGTGACATTTTATGCATAAATTATATATTTTTTTTTTTTTTGAATTTTAAATAAAATGAAAAAAAATATCACTATTGGAAAGAGCAGAAAAAATCACTAAAATTGATAATTCATTTTTACAAAACACAAATTATTTGTCAAAATGGCAGATCATTAAACTTCTGTTCTCTTTTGCGGCAAACATTGCTTTATGTAGTTGCCCAGGTTTTTCGTTAAGGCGGCAGTATATACATTCAATTTTCTGTTTCTTATAGTTTTTTTTTGTTTTATATCATTGAGTTTGGACATTTGCCCAATTTTTAGGACACAAATATTTTATTATTTTGTACACAATAATTAAAAGAATATTTGTTAATGGCTTGACGAATTAAATAATAGCTTCATAGAACAATAAATAACTTAATTAAAAAAAAATACATTCACTCTGTTTCACTTTTAATAAATTAGTTATTATTTTTCTATATACATCCAAGAAAATATATGTCACGCAAAAAATTAGTAGATCTTATGTAACTATACAAACGAACAAGTCCATCGTTTACTCTCTAACTAGAAATATTATTATTTGAAATTGTATTATTTTAGTAAAAAGTTATATTATATTATATAATCGTTCAAACATATATACATAAATATATATATTGATACTTGTTTTTCTAAGTTCATTAACTTTGTTCACTCTAATTTATAAAATTAGAGGAATAAAGTATTTATCAAAACCATTACAAGTAATTTGTAGATATAATTTTTGATATATCAATAAAATATATATATTTTATTGATATTTTGTTGAAATATATATATTTCAACACCATTAGCGTTAGTAGTAATGTTTCAATTATTTACTTTGGTCTTTACACATGTTTATAGTAAAACACAATCACAGTACAAGTACAGATAATAAAATTATCATTGCATATCTAAATTGATGGAAGTTAGTACAATCAAATATCCATGATAATGCGTATACTGTACAGATACCATAAACGTTCAATAAACTTATCGACATTTAGACAATCTTCAATATCATCCTACCGGTAGATAGTTACTGTATCATTAAGATATTAGAGTAACATCAGATACACGACAAATCTTTCAATCACTGCAAACTTATATATATGCAAAAAGTCAGACAGATTTTTTCACTTTCTTATGTATATTACGTAATTATTTACATAAACTAAAAAAAAATAAGAACAAATGTATATATAAAAAATTTTGTTGCATAGACAAAATTCTAAAAAAAATTATACAGTGATAATTTAAACAGGTAACAAATATATTTACAATTACTTTTTTTATATTTCTGAAATATTTGAACTAAATATTAATTATTATTATATATACAAAAATGATTATTTTACATTAATACATTAAAAATTTAGTCTTGCTGACAAATAAATACATTATCTTTTTTAATTAAAAACATCATGCATTTTAATAAAGCATTTAAATGTTTAATGCGTTTTCAAATTCAACGACCACTTTTTATTATATGTTTTTTATTAATGCAAAACTTTACAGAATAGCACAGTTTCTGAATAATGTAAATGTTCGTATCAAATTGTGCTTTCACTTGTAATTATATACGTTTTATTTCAAATACACTTTAAAAATAGTATATATACCGGAATAATATTTTATTACCTTGACTTTATTATTAGATTGTTTGAAGGTAATTTAATGTATTATTTATAATATACAACAAAACTTTATTTTTAAAAACAATGTACAATATTTTAGAAAAAAGTTATACTTGTCTGTGTTATTTTGCAATTATAATTTGATTTTTTTTCTTTTAATATTTTTTATACTTAAACAAATTAAATAACTTTCTATTAAAATTCGCATTAACGTAAAAAAAAGATACGTTTCTTGTTACATATGTTATTGAGTATATATATATTATTTATACACAAATGTATAATTATTCTTATATTTCAGTCAATACTATGATTCATATATAAGAGTGGAAGCAACTGCTTCTATTTACAGAATTTCTATGATAATATGAAGCTATAATGTGGAGATAGCAAGGCAAAATGTAGGAAAAAATATGTACGTTTTATTTAATTTTAAGCAGTTTATAAGATGGGCGCTGATTAACAGTTATAACTGTTTATAATGTAATAAAATGTAATTTAAATTTTGTATCAATCTTGGGAATACGTATGATGAAGGTAAAATTTTTATTCAAAAATACCTGTGCTATTTTTTTTCGAATACTATTTTTCTATTAATTCAAAAAGCTTGTAAAACAATCGTCATTATTTCTAAATCGTAAAATAATGTACTTCGCAGAATTCAATATATTATCGATATAATAACATCATAATTAATATCGAATTTATTACTCTATTAAGTTGTAAATTCGATAAAATAAACATTTTTCCTTACAACTATGTAAATAATGTAGGAAAGCGACCAATTACATATAACAAAAAATTAAATTTATTAATTATTTAAAAAGGTATTTTAAAAATGTTATCTTCATTGATTTGTTTTCCTATTCAATTAAAAATAAATTTATCACATTAATAGTAATTTTTTCATACTTAATATATTTCTTGAATAATTTGATCATAGTTATAATTTGATTTTACAATAGCGTTTGTGAAAACTGCTCTTTTATGTATGTATATATTTTTTCTTTTACTAATTCTTTTATCGTGTAACATACTAATTAAATATACATTCTGATAAACAATTTTTACTTCCTTTATATAAAGCAAATGCTTTAACCCTTTTTCCGAAAGAAAAATATTGTCGAAATATGAAAACTGACGCAAATATTTATTCAAGATTTATGATAGACTGATAAAAGATAGATTCTAAGGCAATAGGCTCTAAGTGCAGTTAAAACGACTTATTACTAGTCGAGCATTGTACCCTTAATTAGTCGCCACATTCCGCAAATCCATTTAATAAGAAAGCACTAATATAAATATTGTATATATATATATACCCTTGCACCAAAAAGACATGTCAATGTTTAAGCTATTTACATAATATCGATGAAAAACAAGATAAACCTATTTGTATATAGATTTTAACTATATGTATTACGTATTTGAGTTACAAATATTGAAATGCATTTTATCTTCGCTGATAAACGGAGATGAGCATGTTCTGGATAATCTACTATGGAAAAGTCGCCCTCAAATAGCGGCACTTTTTTAACCAACAAAATTGTTTCTAATCAGTCTAAATCAATGAGAGAATTTCAGAAATGTCTTTGATACGTTTCTTCCCTTGCTTTTTAACATTATATGTATTTGATTTTATCACATTCATACAGCTTTTCGTGAAATCGTTTCGATATCTGACTTATTTGAACAATGTATAAAATGCACCAAATTCTTATTCTTTCCTTTAAAAAACTAAAATTGTTGTGCTAAGATAATTTTTGCACAATTAAAACATTCTCTTTTCAGCCGCAAAACTTGATTTTCATGTTTTCTTACCGCCCATGTATAATATCAGGAATTTGACTGTAATTAAGAGTTCTGTAACTGTAATTGAGATCGGCATCTTGCTGATTGGAATTAACTAAGATTACATTCTCGCCGGTTGTCTCAACCAAAACGCCATTTTCCATTTCCGGTGGTCCCGCCTCTAAAACGCCCACCGTCTCCCTTCCATCGTCTCCGTTAGAATAGCAGAGTCGTTGCTGCGACTGCGGCTGCTGTTCACTGCGGGTCTCTTCAGTTTTAACCACTACTCCGTTATTTTCATCTGACGACTCTGTCGCATGTATTGTCTCGGTATCTTCATTTGCCGATGGCTCGTTCTCGTTCGTTGGCACATAACCATCAAGGCCTGCGACAGAAAATATTAATCATGCAAAAATGTTTGACTTTTCTTTTCAGTCAAGTTTAGGGTTGAACGTGACAAATCGTGTGAGAAAATATACTTTATCTGACTTTATCGCAAATGTATTTAATCGAAAAAAGATAAGACATTTTGACAGGTTCACATTCAAGAAAGTATCATTTTTCACATAATCGTTTCATTTCTTTCAAGTTCGAATCAGACAGATAAAACATTATCTTTCACATAATTTTGAGATCTTAATCATAATTATATACTCATCATGTGTAAATAAGAAGTTTGATTTTGTATATAGAAATGCTGTAGGAAAACAACAAAAATTTGCAAAAAATCTGTTTTATAATTTATTTTGTGGAATATTTTAGGGAATATAAAATTAAAAAATAAGATAAGAAAAGAAATTTAACAAATTTAAATAATTTAAATAAAAAAGAATAATATTTGTTAAAATAAAAATGAACGGAAGGATATTCATTTGAAATAAAGATGGAATAGACTCTTATCTTGTAGTCCTGACAAAAACACTCTGTGTCATCCGTGATGACCGGATAAAAATAATTGATGTCGACGCATATTCAGACAACGTATGTGTTCAACTTATACAAAAATTTTTGTTTCAATAGGACTACTATATCTCTATAAAATAGAAGCTTGAGAAAAATTTATTTCCAACCAATACAAACTTTAAAGAAATCTGTTTGTTTTATTATACATATATATATTTCATCTCCAAAAAGTTGTTTACTGAATGAAATTATCATTGCAACTTTCACATTTACATTAACAATATTTTGCAAATTAAAATAAAAGAATAAAAAAGGTATTAGTAAACAAGAAACGTCGTTTAGCAAGAATTTATGCAATTTGTACTATATTATCTACTTTTGTACTTGACCCATTTTTATTATTAGTTATTTTTATAGACATAAGGTTATTTGCAAATTAAAAAATTGCAGAAACATTGTAACACATTCACGTAACAGTAATTGTTCAAAAGTGAAAGTATTTTTAATCTTAACTCCAATTAAAATATATAAACTAGAAACTAAAACAAAACTGTAACTTATTTTATCTAATTTATTTAATATATTTTATTTATAATATAACATAATTATTATCAACTTATAAAACTTAACATTTAAATAATATATCAATATAAATACATGCAATTGTTTAATAAGAAATAATTTTTTTTGTTTATCTTTTCCTGCATTCTGACCACATTGTCTTTTTTGTTAACTTCAAACAAAAACCTCGACGTTTGAAATAACAACATATATTGATGTCAAGCTGCAAACAAATAGACACAGACCGTGCTCTGTTGTTAAAGTTGCCCTTTTGACATCTTAAACAGTCCACAATACATAGCTGACGTATCGCAACCGACTTTTTGTATGATAAGAAAAAAGCCAGGTGCTATGTATTACAGTTTAATATCTCAGTATCGATCTCAGTGAACTGTTCAAAATACTCCGCAATGCATACACATAGACGATTTATTGTTAATGCACTCATCCTTCAAGTTTAAGTTAAACTATCAAATGAATAAAAATATTTGTCAATACAAAAATATCGTTTTCAACATTATTTTAAATAGATTACAATTAAATCATCAACTGCGACATTTTTTAAAGTTATCAATTATCATACACTGAGAGCAATAAGCAATAAAAATTATACCAATAAAAATTACCGTGCTTGTCATAGTAAACATATGTAAAATTATCGAAAAGTAAATAAATATGTTGTTTAATTGATATTTTATTTAATTGATTTACTTGACCATGTACATTTAGTCTATACATCATTTTTAATAAAGGAAGAACAATTTTTACCCTGCTGTTGTTTACAGTCTGTATTTAGGTATTATATATATAGTTATGTTTAGAACAATTTGGTGTGTTGTTGATAATAAATGCGTGCTTTTCATTATATTTTATGTTTAATTAAATAATTTTACTGCCTTTAAATATTACCATGGTAGCACGGTAAATGTTTCGTACAATAATTGCTATCTATTTTATTTGATTATATGGATGACTGAGTTTCCCGATACGACTTTTTCCATAAACAATGCCATAGTACAGTGGATAAAACAGCGGCCTAACACTTTGGAGACACGGGATAAATTCCCGGAGAAAGAGTATTTTTAAGTAATAAGTTTAAATTAAAAATAAATATATGTTATAAATAAATTTTACCTTACTGGTACATTAAATTTGTTGTTTTTATCAGTTATTCTTATTATATTGTGAGGATAAATTATACCCTACTGGTAAGGTATAACTGGTAAGAATTTGTTTTGTTTTGGAAGTGACTTTACATCTAAATGTTTCTCAAAATAAACCAGAAGAAACGTAATTTTTAATGTTTATTCATTATTACTGATGTTTACTAAGCAACACGGTAAATTTAATAATATATATTCACAATATTTTTTATTATTTAAAATTGTTGCGTGTTAAATATATTTATATTAGAGTTGGACTAATTCATTACAAATTATTTAATTATTTGTAAATTTTAATTACTTGATAATGATTACTAACGTTTTTAATAATATATTATAGTATTAAGAATTAAATACTAAAATAATTAAGTATTAAATAATTAATTTCTAATATAATGTATTAATGAGTAATTAATTACTAATATAATTAATTACTACACGTAAGGAAATAACTCATTAAAAATTACTATGTATCCGAGTAAACTTGTGATGGTAAATGCATTTAGTAAATTTTACTTTTTGACTTAGTAGTTTTTTTATAATTTTAACATTATAAAAAAATCCCTCCACGAGTTTCGAACTCGGTACCTGCCGCTGTTTCTTAATAAGCCGTTGTACTTTAACCTCACGACTATTCGCCCAACTGTCGTTAAAAGGCTTGTTATGTTACTGAAACTATCAAGGCGTGAAATTTACTTTCACTTAATATTTACAATGAGACTTAGTAAAAATGCATCAAATATTTGTAAAAATTAATATTAATTGAGTAAAAATTCATCAAAATTAAGCAAATTTTAATCAAAATCTATCAATTATCATGAAAACGACATTACCGTCACAAGTTTACTCGGATACATAGTAATTTTTAATGAGTTATTTTCTTACGTGTATGTAATTAATTACTAATTTAATTAATTACTAAGTAATTAATTACTAATATATTTAATTAATAAGTAATTAATCAATAATATAATTTTTGTTAATATTATTATTATTATTACGTATTTATTTACACTTTTATAAATACACTTAATTTATTTTAAAAAGATTTTACTTGTTTCATCTAATTACAAAAATTGTCATGTTTAATTGAGTTTATTCCCTTACTTTAATGTGTACAATTTAATTGTATATTTAATTTGAATTCCGCGGACATGAGATGCGCGTATCACCGTGCTCCACGTGATATAGTACTAGCATCTCTCACTTTTCTCGCAGCGCCACCGATCGCGAATTTTTTTAGTTTACCTTTGAAGAAATTTGAATTCGTATTTATGAGAAGACTTCGAATATGACTGATTCATCGCAATCATCAAATCAATTACATTCTACACCATCTAAACGAAGTAAGTTGATAAAAAATTGAAGAATTAGTTTTTCACGATAACTGCATTTTCTATATTATATATACTATAAATAGATATTACACATATTTATTATATTTTTGCAGGGTGAGAAATTCATATATTATAGATTTTTAACTCCTTCTTTAGTTTCATTGCGCAACAAGTCGAAGACCAATGCGGAATTGAGAGAAAGAATGAAGGAATTAAAGTACTGTAAACCTCTAATTCATGGATTGATTTTTTACTTAGAGAAAAGGTTTAACCAATTTTTCACTTTAGAAAATGAAGGTTGCTTCGCTGCAGTTGCAGCATCAATCCACCCAAAATTTAAATATGAGTGGATTTTTGGTTTGCCTCTCGAACTTCAACAAAAGATTAAAAACTTAGTCATTGCTGCGGCTAGTGAAATTCCTCAACCAATCGAAATGGAAAATGACATTAACGACACTTTTATGTTCGAAATCCCCAATGAAAAGATGGAACAGAGCGCTGTACCAACTCCTATAACTCGTTACTTAAATTCTCCAATCACAGACTGCCTAACGGTAGTAAAATTTGATAAGTTAATTCACGAAATGTTTATCAAATACAATACGCCTGAACGTTCGTCAGCTGCGGTCGAGCGCTTATTTTCATTCGCGAGTTTTATGAAAAGTAAATTCGAAAATATTTCAATGAATATTAATATTTGAAAGGAATAATAATTGTAAGTATTAATGGAAAAAAAAATAATTGTAATCTTTTTCCTGAAATTTATTGTAAAAGTATTCACAATTGCATAATTAAATATTTCTGTAATTTATTAAACAGATTAATTAATAATTTCAATAATTAATTATTATTTATTTAATTATTTTAGTAATTAATTGCTAATTATTTAATTATTTTAGTAATTAATTACTAAAAATTTAATTATTTTAGCAATTATTTACTTAATATTCAATTATTATAGTAATTAATTAGTAGGTAATCAATTATTTTACTAATTATATTTATATGTGACAAATTTTAATTATTTTAAGTAATTAACAATTACTAATTAGCCCAACCCTGATTTATATTACAGCATTACAGAAAATTTTTATAAATTGTATACGAAAAGTCCTAAAGTATTTTGAATCACATAAACGAGATATAAATGATATTTACCTAAGTAATCATTTTACAATAAAATAGTGTAAGTATATCATATTTTAAATTTATAAAAACAAAACAGATATACGAAAATGAATGTATTATTGTTTAATCTTGGATGTTGACTATCTGTTTTAGTGTAACATGTGTGTCCATTTTCTATTCACGAATTTATAATTGAAAACCGGAGAAAAGTGGACCTAATAATCAATTATTAGGTCAGGCCCAGATTATTTTAAGGGTCCTCCAAGGGAAATCCCAACAGTTTTAATGATCTTTACTGGCAGAATTAAAAAGGCCTTTATAAGACTAATAAAGATATGCCTTTAATAATAGAAACGCTTTGAGAAGGCCTTTAAAAAGCCCTTATTAATATTTTATGCGGGCTATAAATAGGCATTCGCCAATAACCTTTTTTCACCAAAACGTATAAAAATATCTTAGAAGGAATATGATTGGCTCTTTTTACACAAATCGGTGTAAAATTCACATTTTTTAGACAATAATTCGAGCTTTTACATGAAATTGTGTAAGTTGCGTGTAAAAATGTCAAGAAATTGTTTACTGCGTAAAGTTTTTTTAGAGAGAAAATTCACTTAGGTTTAATATGCTTAATTATGATCAAAAATATTATTTATTATTATGGTATTTTTATTAATTAAAAATAATTTTTTTATTTAATAAAACATATGCCAAGTTTGATGGACTCGTCAAACTTGGCATATGTAGGTCTTACTTAGTTTAATTTTTATTAGTAATAGGCGAAGCATTACATTCTTAGAAAGGATTCGTTTTTAATCTTTATAGAGCCTTCAAATGTCCTTGCGAGTTGCATGGGCAAGTCTATACAGGGCCCAGAAACAATTATTAATAGGGGGCACGAGTGACTTTTAATGCTTTAGGTCATGTATTTAACTCGTTGCTTTTGTCATATATTTGCACGGTTTCGTACGGGTGTCGCGCCTGCGCAAGACAAAGAAGCGTACTTTCAATAAAACTGCCTGCGGTTTGGAAACAGGTTTTGCAACTGATACTCCGTGTTTCGGATTGCGGGCAGCCACGTTGATATGAGACTAATTGAAATTAAATGCAGCTACTTTTATAAACGACCAATTGACAAATATCGCGATAGTAAGTAATTAGGAGTACACGGTGCATCCGATTTACAGGAAAATTGCCGTAACAATGTACATCAATTTTACAGTGGGACCAAGAATTTCTGCTTCTAATCATTCAGATTCTGTAATTTTTGATGGACAAAATGCTAATATGTTATATATATATTTACATATAAGTATAAAACAATTTAAAAAATATTAAAATATGAGAGAAAATTATCATAATTTTTATATTTTACTTTTTTTCAATGATATGGCATAATTATTTTCCAAAATACTTAATTCTATAACTCTAATAACGTTCTCAAACTTTCATGAAAAAGAGAAAAAAATTGATTTTCAACACGATTTTTTTAAGAAGAAAAACTTATGCTCCTAATGATTAATGCTCACGTCATAATCAATCGTTCAATATGAAATATTGAAAGACTGTGAAAAGAAAAGGCGTGTCTTTTCTAAATCAAAGATGTTATGAACTAGTAATAAAAGCGAAATCCGAATACGCGGGGTCTTAGCAAAAAGCTTGCAGTGCCAAACTGGTCTGCAAACATTCCGCGCGTCATATGGAATGTCATAAATTGAAACTTCTAAAAGGATCAATGATACGATCAATCAAAACTTTATACAACCCGAGGGAGGAGAGGGGGGAATAGGCAGTGTGGCGTTGTTGTTAGAAGTGAGAGACTCTCCACCGACACACTCCGTTCTCAATTCACTTCCTTTCTATACCTCGTAATCATCGCGTCAAGTCGAGTAGCGATAATAATGGCCGGCAATTACAAAATGCTACGCTTGTCGTAAACGGCGCTGCTCCTCGACGCGCCGATTAATGTTTTGTTTCGTTTTCGTTCTGCGCCGCAAATTGAGCTGATCGACAAGAAAATGGAAAACCAGTGGAGACTCGATTACGAAATCTCGATGAATTCCGTAACATAGATCTTCCTGATTCTGGGAGCACCTGATTTGCTCTTTGCAGACCAAGTAATTGATTTGAACACGTGATTGTTAGTTTGATTAGTAGAACGAAAGTTACAGTTGGAGTGACTCTAATTTAACGTTATTGCGAGTTTTTTCAATTGACGAGTTTTAGTCAATTAATGTGTTTTCATAATGTAAAAAAATGTCGTTAATATTCGTTTACAGTATATTATGTTACCGGTTGACATATATTTAGTAGTACAGTTATGTAAATGTTACTTCAGAGATATCTTCCAATTGTACATAAATGAAGTATGCGTAACAAAATTATATTAATGGGATATTCTTCTATTCCTGATTCGAATAATCTTGGTTCATTTTATTCATTTATATATTCATTTTATTCAATTAATACTATGTAAAACGTCAATTTTTAATAAATTAGTAAAGCTTTTTTGATTTTCACAGATATGTCAATGAATTGCGTGCAAATTTCAATGTGAAATTTATTCACTTTCTACTACATGTAAAATAAAACGAAATTTTAATGTTAGAAAATAAATTATATTTAATGGCTCCGGTAAAAGGAGAAAAAATATAGAACAAATCTATCACTTACAATTTAAAGAAAAAATTAAATTAATTTAAATGTATATTAATATTGGATTTCGGTAAAAATAATCAATATTGCAACCTTTCTTTCTCTAAAAAAAGATTTATTTTACGTTCTTGAAAGAAACATATATATCAATGAAACGTTTGCTTTAATTAAAATTAAATCAATCATATAGAACATTTATCTTCACTATTTATCATTTTTTAAATTATCCCATAAAAATATAGTACAAAGAAAATATGAAACCAAATCAAAACTAAAATCATATTGATTGGCACATGACTTTAATTATAACATTCTGTTCACTCAGAAGGAAATAAGCTAAAACCTCAAAATATAAATACAAGATACAAGTGAAACGAGCCACGAAATGAATTGTCCGAAATCAGTCATCCAGAACCTTGGCATCTGCCATCATTTCTCCCTCATCTATGTCTTCGCCAATCTCACAGTCAAGGAATAAACTTTCTAGCATATCATCGTTTTTTTTGCTACAAAAAATATACAACAGAAAAAAGATGCATGAGCAAATTTAGAATTTGTGCGGTAAGGAAGAGTGAAATGTAGTTGACTCTCAAATTGGTAGATTTTATGTAATAGTAGCGAAGGTGATAAAACGAAAGGATTTAAAGTGAAAATTGCAAAATGCGTTTTCTAGGGGAAGAGATACAGTTATTGGGTACTTAAAGGCACTCGATATTTATGGTGATTGGCGTAAATGGAGGTTTTTTCATAGTCGACGATTTTTGCAGCCAACATCCAATTATCCAACTGTATACGACGATTGTGTTCTGGAAAATGTATTTCGCCCAGCATTCATCCAAGCACAATCGCGTGAAAGTCGTTCACTTTTTTCCTCACAAAATGAATTATTCATAGGCGATTTCCGCGAAATCACTTACGAATGCGTTCGAAATCAAACGGATACAAAGAAAACTATTACATTCAATATAACTGTATCTTTTGGCGTCAAGTGATATTTTATATTATTAAGAAAATTGTTCCACTGCATTGATATTTTTTATTTAATATGTATAATAGAATTAATATTACATGTATATTTAGAAAAAGATTTCATTCATTAAATTATAGAAAATGTTGATAAAACTATATCCTTACTCATACTCTACTTTTACGTGCTAAACTGCAACGAATAAATGATTAATAATGTATATGTGGGACAAAATTCCTATAAATATCATTTACTATATATAAACGATTCGTCAGAATAGTTACATGTAATAGCACGTAGAAATTTAAAGCTCGAATCAAGCGAGCGTTTGATTGCGTGGGATTATATGTAATCATTGACGGATGACCATACTTATAAAGCTATATATGGACAAATACGACGCTTAATGACACATGACAGTAGGAAGTTATTATAATCTAATATGATTTACACTGGAGAATCACATGTGTCTTTAATTATAACTAAGTTGCATCGCAATGTTAAATGAATTTTATAGAACAGTATATGATTTGCAAAATGTATATATGTATATGAATATCAGAAAAGTTGTATTAATACTTGCACTTTTCCATTTATTTTTATGTATACGCATTTATACACATTTTTACATGTGTATTTCAGAAGTATATAACATAAATAACTCGAATATATAATAATTGTTAACCAATTTTTCCAAATATATTTATGATCATAATGGTCGCCAGTTTCAAAAAGGCCCATTGTTGTATATTTATTCGACGCGTGATTGGTCGATAAAATAGGAGGCATTTTTAAAAACAAAAACAAAAAAAAAAAAAGATTTATTCGTTTTAAAATTGTCTCGGGGGCGCGCGGGGTGCGCCTTTTGCCTCTAATATTAAATGAAAATAACATAGAGAAATAATCAATTACATAAAACAGATCGTTGAGAAATCAGTATATTTTGTTAAAAACATAGCAATAACAAATTGGCTGCTGAATGTTTATTATTGTTCTAAAAATGCTATTTTTGAAGCTGAACATGTGTGACGAAAATAAGCGTAAAATTTCTTTTCTTTCATTCTACGTTCTAGACTTAAAAGAGACGGTCAGGGCCAATTACGTGTGCATACAGCGGCAATTTTACGTTGGAACTATATTATTCAAGTAATTTAATATGTACATTAATGACGAATGTATAATTTTGAACAGATATACGAAAAAAAAGATTACTACACATTACTAGAAAGCTGCAGTAATCGAGACGCATCCTAAAAATATAATAAAAGTTATTACATCATTTTAATAAAAATGTATTTTACATTTTCGGGATGCATCATGAATGTTATAATTTTATACTTTGTGATTTTTCAATAAACGTTTTGTTTAAACATTTGACAATTATTTAAATAATAATATATTGCTGTATTTGATAAATAATTTTTTTACTGTATTAGATACTTGTACATATTAATATATTTTATATTATATCAGTATACATAATATTTTAAATCTAATAGCTTTTCCTTTTTAAACTTAAACATATATTATTTTTAATAAAAATATTATATATTATGCAATTTTAACGAAACCGAAATTCAATTGTAATTTTGCAATTTAGCTTCACATGTTTTTATGAGAAATGAGAGGTCCAATCTGCGCGTCCACAAATGTTATGTAAAGTAACTAAAACTTTTAGACAGAAAAGAGATAGGTAGAGCTGAGAAAGAAGAGAGTTTAGACATGTTTAACACTCGCTAAGTGGCATAAGCATTTCACCTAATCTCCGTCAGTTTCTTACATCGAAACTCACCGTGCATTCTTCGATAAAAGCGATAATATGAAGACCTTGCAAGGTTACTTAGTTGGCTGGTGAAAATCAAAAGTTGGCAGTAACTCTACATTACTTTAAATTTTAAGAATCGAATTTAATATAATGTTATATTAAATAAATATAAATTTATATTAAGAGGATGAACAAGTGCTGCTAGACCGGAGTTACTGTCTTTTTGATTTATACCAATATTATGATTTAAATTAAAACATGTATAAGTAATCGATGTTCTTGAATAATGGGAGAACATTTTCCTCTATACAAAATAATTTTTCGTTTTATATATAATAAGCAAAAATCGTAAACAAAAAAATGATAATGCAGATTTCTATTTTTTTTTGTTTACGTTTTTTTCAATACTGCATGTAAAAAAACAAACTTTTCTTTAATAGTTTAATTCTCCCAGAGAATATAAACACCGACTATCTCATGAAATTTAAATATAAAAAGAAATAATTGTACAAATTAAAATAAGACTAAATATGCTGGAAAACAACTGTGGCATCTTCTTAAATATGATTTGTTTATGCCTCAATTATAATCATTCAATAAATCAAGTATAGCACTACAAAAACATTTTGAAACATTTTTGATGATTTAGGCGCGAAAAACGTTTTAAAATTGAATAAATGAGACAACTTTATGTCAAACAATATAAAAAATGTCTCAAAATGAGACACTTGTTTTTGTAGTGAGGTATATGTACCTTATAATTATAAAGATTATATTTATTTTTGTATTCAATTTCAATTTTTTTTCATACAATAAATTATTGCATTGTTATATGTGTTATCAATTGATTTTATTAATATAAAATTTCCCAAATGCAAGAAACGAATATCTAAAATGTTCATCGACAGGAAAGTAATTTATTTCATTATTTATAGTGAGACTGACATTGAAAGAAAAAAATAAATGTGTTCAGAGACTTCTGTGGCGAGATATGTGGCCTTGTAATGATACGTTGATTTCCATGTGTAATGTAATATGCTTACGTTTTAGTTTCCGTTCTTGGCGTTGATTTTTGACACTCGTTGTAGATCTTAAAGTAATATGACTCGGATTCGAAGTGACTCGAATACTTGGATTCTAGTGACGTGTTTCGTCATACAATGAACCCGTGACATTACCACCAGCATAAAATATGAAATAAAAAGATACTCGAATATAAACTTTAAAATACTGTTTTTCATTCGTATATACTTGTATCGGTATAAAATGCTAATAACCTGACTTTTATCATATCTGGAAACCTTATTTTAAATTCGGAGGTTTTCTTATTCAGTTGTCAACGTAACATACAACTTTAAAGGCGCATCAATTATCATGTAAATCACAATTAATCTTCTAAACATATACAAAAGAGATACGAATATATTAATTGAACAAAAAATACATGAAACATGATGAAGAAGTTATGAAAACGTTATGAAGTTATGAAGTCTAGAACATCGAAAACAAAACAAAAATGTGAATGAAAATATGTTTTGCTTATTGACTATAATATTTTTCCATATGTTTATAATTTTTATGAGACAATGAGCTCGAGATAATTGTCTACTGAATAATTCTTACTCTGAAACATGGTTTTCGTGTGCAAAAACCTCGCAACAACGTAATTCGATGCTTGTAAACGTGTTTGCATGTCGCAACATCGCAACAAATTCTTCGCTTAAATTCATCCATCGAAACAACAACAAAAGCGTGCACAATGAATTCGACTGTGATCTTGAAAAGCGATTCCCGTAGAATAGAACGCCGGGAAAGAAAAGGAAATTTTTGCGCAAACTGCCCGGTAATCGAAAACATATAGAAAAGTATTGACAATTAAGATTTGTGAATATGGATTAATATTGGAATCTGTCATTTTCTGATTCAGACGGTATTCGTTAAAGATCATTTTCAATATGCGTCACTTGAATGTGGTATAGCGTTATTGGGTATAATGCATATTGTAATATTATTAGAAAATAATATTACAA